>BMAV01000420.1:483372-500881 GCA_019973955.1 Trichonephila inaurata madagascariensis
AAATTCTTTTAACACAAAAGAATACTTCAGTCCCCTCAGATACTTGTTAAATGATTTTCACTGTAGTTTGAAATTTAAGATGAATCTGAAATTCTTCCAATTAACAGAGAGTTGCTTTGGTTTTTTTTTTTTTTAATTCAGTGTTTGTTTTCGAACTTAAAATTAACAATAAAGGATCATCAAATCAATATTAGGATCAAATTACAAGACATTTCTAAATATAAAAAGGCTATTTACTTCTCTACATTAGATAATCTCCTATTACATATTGCGGTTTCTAGAGAATCAGGAAGCAATACTGTTCTATGCTCCGATGATTATGAAATCATGCTGAGTTTTTCAGTAGAATATAAATAGTAATATAAAGATTTTTTTACACATTTTAATTACATATATTATTATATTATTATGAATCTTTATACAAAACCAAAATAACGTAGTTTAGACTTTGTGTGTGTGTAAACAATTAAAATAAAAATTATGTAAAACATTCAACATATACATTATTATTATTATTATTATTTTTGTTATTCTAAATCAAAATTTATAAAAAAAATTCAGTCATGCTTTTATTAATTATATATAATTATTTATTATTTTTAAGATATAAATCACAACGGGTATCAAAATTTACATTATGATTTCTTTAGTAAGAATTTTTTCCCGACAAATCAAATTTTAAAACAAAAATGCAATGTAAATTTAAATGTATTTACATAAATCTTATGGTGATAAATTTTTAAATAATGAGTTATGTGATAATGTTTTCTTAAATTTATTAAAGATCGTAACATATTTAGGGCAAATCTAATAATATTATAACATAACTCTATATATTATTAGGTTAATATATTGAAACATTTGACAGTTTTTTAAACCTCTCTCTCTCTCTTTGTCTATCTTCTTTTCATTGCGATTCTCTAAGTCGGTACAAATTTTACCTAACAAAGATGCCCTTTACTGGTTGAGACTACTTCTCAGTTGGAGGAAACTATACATTCAAGAAATGCTTACATTTAAGATATGCATAAGCAATGAAACATTAACAAATATTTGATTGATTTTAGTATTAAATAAATATTTTATGGTTGTAATAAATTACATGTTCTTTTTTTTTAAAAAATTTAGATTTGAATCTTTGTTTTTTTTTCAATATAACACACATTTTTAATATTTTAATATATTCGATTTTAGCTTTGTTGAATTGAAATCTGTAAGACAGCATGCTGTGGAATGGAATCATCAGGAAATGTTATTTTCTAAATTAACGAACAAAGATTCTTCTTACAACAGACGATTAAGGCCATATGCTACTAGAGGTAAATTTTCCTCCCCTTTCTTACATATACGAGTAGTTGAAAAAGAAAATTGTACAGTGTGCCCGCTGAAGTCAGACCAATAATTTATGAACGACCAGAGCTATAGTCATAAAATTGGGGTCTAAGTACAGTAAAGTTGCCATGGGCTACACAAAAAAACTGCTTACAGCGCCTCCTGATGTCAGTTAGTTAGTCCTGGAGTTAGCGTTCTTATTTAAAAAACAATAAGAGATGCATGAAAAAGTCTACAAAGTTGTTCAGCATCATCGATTTAGTAAAAGAAGACACCTTTCGTAAAATAATCTACACTATTAAAATTCGCAGGTAAACAAACGTATCTATCTTTCTACCTACGTGCGTCTATCTTCTCACGAACCGCATGACGCAGAAATCCGCCGAAGGTACCAAAAGAGTGGGAATGATCCGAGGAATCCGTTTTGATAATTTATATTCCGATATTGCAATTAGTTAAAAAGATATTAATTAAAAACCCAAAAAAGCATAATTATTTTACCCCTGTTAGCTTTTTTTACCACCGAGTGGCTTTTCGGCACAAGGTGGGCACGGTCCCATTTTTCGATGTTTTTTTTTTATCCCTGACGTTTTTAAAACAAGAACTAATTTTTTTTTATGGGACTCAGACAAAAAATAATTACAGAATTGGAAAGAACATTTACTTCTCCACGATACGGTATTATTTATTTTACAAAATAATGATATTTTCTATTTTTTACGATTTTTTCTAAAATGAGTCAAAATCAATACGTTTTTATGAAAATAATTCCTAATTCGTTCCATTTGCATTTTCTTTCGCATTAATGAAATATTCTACACTAAAAAAGTTCATGCTTTTCTCTTTTAGAATCAGTCATTTAAAAAATAAAATGTCAAAACCTTTTTTTGTTACGATTTTTCAAAAGATACTCAAAAATTTATTTAAATACTTAATAACTTCTTTATTTATAAAAATAACTCATGAAACTTTGTTTCCGTCTGTAGAACGATATTATCTATAATCTATACAAAGACTGAAAACATTGCTTACAAAATCATGGTTTGTTTTTTTTACCCGTTTTGCTAGAGTTAATCGATGTAGTATTTTTTGTTTCATTTTTTGTTTAAAAATTACTGTAGTTTGCAATCGACATGTGAAGTTTGAAGGCATTCACATAAAAAACATGCTCTTAATTTTTTTAAAAATGTCATTTAAATATTTTTTTTAATAAATGTCATTTAAAATTTGATGTCAAGGTCGAGTTACCTAATATGAGTTCTCGTGTTGAGAAATACAACGGTTGTGTAACTTTTGCGCATGCACGATGGCGAAGGTCACTCTTTTCGCCGTTTTTGAAAGATTAAGGAAATTTCGCTGCTTTGTGCACTGTCATCGCTTACATTATTTGATATTTATAGCAATATTTAATTAATAACAGATTACAGATAAATGTTTTAAAGAGAGCAATACAACTGATAGTTTTCTTCATTCTTAAAGAATGATTTATTGAAGAACAGTGGAATAAAAAAACCTTAAAAATTCTGAAATATATTTTTATCGCAGAGTATATTTTCTTTTTGAATGATTTTATACAGTGAATGTAAATAAATCTCCATCCTTTTTAACTTTTTATTCTTATATATCTTTAATTCACCACAATTCTGTATGATGCTGTTGTTTTTCTCTTTTTACAAAACAATGAAACTTTGCATATAAATAAATTTATTTAAAAAAGGTTTATTGAATATTAAATCATATTTTAGAAAATTATTTTGCATTTAAAAATAATTACTGTAATTATATAAATATTTATATTATACTTTATAAATATAATTATTAATAAATAATACTTTTTGTAAAAATATGTTATAATAAATATTAAATGATATTTTATGTAAAAACTAGTTACAAAAGTTTTATAACCTGATATACAATATAATATAAATAAAATATTACATAAATTATTATAATAATACATAAAATATATTATTATAATTATTTAAATAAAAAGTATTTTTTAATTAACATAATAAAAATAATATATATCTTATATTTTTTACTATTTCAATTATTTTACAATTTTTTAAAATCTACACTATTAAAATTCGAAGGTAAACAAACGTATCTATTCGTACGACTAGGTATATCTTCTCACGAACCGCACGACACAGAAACTCGCCAAAGGTACCAAGACATCGGGAATGATCCGAGAGATCCGTTTTGATCATTTTTATTCCGACATAACAATTAGTTAAAAAGATATTAATTAAAGAACTTGAAACGCATAATTATTGCCATTTTTTTCCGCCAGGCGGCAAGTTCCAATTTTTCGACTTTTTTAAAATTTTTTATTTTAGGCGTTTTTAAAACACGATCTAATTTTTTTTCATGAGACTCAGACAAAAAATAATTACAGAATCGGAAAGATCATTTACTTCGCCACGATACGGTATAATTTATTTTACAAAATAATGATATTTTCTATTTTTTATGATTTATTCTAAAGTGAGTCAAAATCAACACGTTTTTATAAAAATGATTTCTAAATCAGTCCGATTGTATTTTCTTTCAAGTTAATGAAATGATATTCTATGCTAAAAAAGTTCATGCTTTTCTCTTTTAGAATCAGTCATTTAAAAAATAAAATGTCAAAAGCCTTTTTTTTACGATTTTTCAAAAAATACTCAAAATTTTATTTCAATACTTAATAATTTATTTATTTATAAAAATAATCTCATGAATCTTTTTTTTCCGTGTGTAGAACGATATTATCCGAAATCTGTACAAAGATAGAAAAAATTGCTTAAAAATTACGGTTTTAAAAAAATATATATATTGTCTTTTTCGTTTTTTTTCCTCTTTTTGCGAGAAATATTTAAGCATTATTTTTGTTATATTTTTTGTTTAAAAATTTCCGTTGTTTGCAATCGATATATGAAGTTTGAAGGCATTAACTTAAGGATGAAGCCCGAAAAAAAAATTAAAACTTTAACAAATAACGCATTTTTTAATAGCCGAGGGTTTGGCGGCGAAGACCTGTTTGGCGCCAAACGAGTTTTTTCTCTCTGCCCGTCACTTTTGATGAAAGGTTACATTAGAAAAAAAGATGTGCCTTTAAATATTGAAAATCACCAGATTTGGCGTAATTGAATACCTCTTCCTTTTGTTTTAAAGGTCTTTTCACTCCTTGTTCCCTAAGATTTCGCGGCCCCATCGCTTCTGTATAAACGGTTGTACCCGGGTTCGAAACAACAACATCATCACTTAATTTTTACGATTTTTAAAAAAATACCTTAAATTTTATTCGCGCATTTAATAGCTTCGCCAGCAATTTTGTAATTGGAAAGATAATTTATTTCGTCACGATACAGTATTTTTTTTACAAAACAACGATACTTTACATATTTTAAGATTTTTTTAAAAATGAAACAATATCGATGCGTTTATATGAAAATGATTTTTAAAAAACATTCTTTGATGTTTTAGAGTTAGTGATTTAAAAAATAAAATGCCGAAAACTTTTTTACGAATTTTTAAAAAATACTCAAATTTTACAGAATTGGAAAGAGCATTTACTTCGCCACGATATGGTATAATTTATTTTACAAAATAATGATATTTTCCGTTTTTTACGATTTTTTCTAAAATGAGTCAAAATCGATGCATTTTTATGAAAATGATTTCTAAATCGTTCCGTTTATTATCTTTGAAAAATATAATAAAAAAGATAATCTTTATATATTTATTTTAACATTAATAACTACCTTTTTTAAAAAAATCTGACATTTTTATCACTTTCATTTTTTATATTTTATTTTTATTTTATCAATGCACCTATTACATTAATTCGATAGAAACAAGTAATATAAAAAAAATTAAATCAATTCTTACTTAGGTCAACAAAGAAAATTTTTATTTTAGTTACTTTTTATTAAAGAGTTACAATTAA
The DNA here is from genome assembly GCA_019973955.1 of Trichonephila inaurata madagascariensis. Classification (NCBI taxonomy): domain Eukaryota; kingdom Metazoa; phylum Arthropoda; class Arachnida; order Araneae; family Nephilidae; genus Trichonephila; species Trichonephila inaurata. Next base: position 488,636 of record BMAV01000420.1, read on the forward strand.
TATAAATATGTTTATACATATGACAAATTCACAATATTCAGTGACAAAATATAAAGTTATTTTTCTTGCAATTTTTTGTGTGTTTTATTTCTATTTTTTTGTTTGTTCGTTACTGATTATTTATTAACTAAATTTTTAATTATTGTAGTAAAAAAGTATAGTAAAACAGAAATTACATTCTCAGAAATTAGGCCATCCCAGGTGGGATTCGAACCAACGACCTTTGAATTTGAAGTCCATTGCGCTACAGGGACACTGCGAACGATTTTCCTTTCTATATATGCTGTTGGAACTATTATTTTTATTAACATATTTTTTAATTTAATAAATGAATTTATATTTGAAAAAACCGTATATTAACATCAAATGTCACCCACTACAAGTTTTAAAAAAAATAATAATAAAAGTAATGTCTATATATTATGCTTCATTATTAATTGCCGTCCTTATTTTCTATGCTTTTATGATACTTCAAGCATTCTCTAAAGTTACAAAAGTAATTTTAATTTCAAATTATTGTTCAATTGTTTTACTAAACAAGATATAATTTTATATTACATTTTTCATTTACATACCACTTATAAAAATATTTCTTGAATATCAAATTCATTTTACATACATATGTAAAATAATGAATGTAACATAATTAACCATATATTATTTTTGAAAAATATAATAAAACTGATGTTCTATAATTTTTTTAAAAAAAAAAAAGATTGTTTAAAATGTTAAGAAAAATAAAATAGACACTTTTATCAATTTCATTTGTCATGTTTTACGTTTATTTAATCAATGCACATATGAGTGTTAGCATTTTTTTATTCTGAAAAGTACACAATATTTCTTAAAACTGCAACGCAAAGAAATTTCGAAAAAGTATATTTTACTGAAGCTTTTACTTATGTAAGTACAGAAAGCCCGGGCAACATCGGCCATACAGTTAGTATTAAATATAAAAGGCGCAAAATGCATATTAATTTGGTTTATAACTCCCGAAAATGGAACGCGAGATAACACGGAAGAAAAGAGAAAATGTCACACTCGTGAGCTTCCCTGACATCCGACAGCATATGGATGAATGAGACATACTTTGCACGTACTGCTATGCACAATAAGCAAAACATCAATTTCTGGTTGATGAATAATCCTTAGTCTACCATGGAATCTCTACATCAAGTTCGCTGGTCAATAATATTCAAAAACAGTCGTATTTTTTGAGGTTAGGTTAACAAGATCCCGATATTGTATTATCCACTTTTTTAGAGGTTTACCGTTGAGTGTCCTCTGGTATATATGGTTCCAATATGACGGCTCCTCGCTGCACTAGGTATCACATGTCACACAATACATTCGAGACAGATTCCAGAAACATGTGATCGGGTATGGTGGTTGCTTTGAATGGCCTGCTCGGTCACCTGTCCTGAAGTCATTGGACTTTTTTCTGTAGGAATACATCAAGGAAAGGGTTTGTGCCTCCGGTTCGTGTCACTTTACACACTAAGATTCATAAAACTTAAAACACTTTAACTACAAATATCAATGAATCTCAAGCTGATCAAATACTCTCACAACTAAAGTCAAATTACTGAAGCCTGATTATTTAGGGACACAGTTTCTTAGATTTTAAGATTTGGCCAAAAGATACCAAGGACTTAATGTCGTGAAGACCAAGTGAACATCAAGAGACTTAAGAACTGCTCCATTAAATTACTATTGCATAAAATAAAATTTATTATTTTTTTCATAGAATTATAACAAAAACACTTTGACCTGTATTATTTTCAGTTATTTACATGGTTTTTCTTTTTTCTTTTCGTTTGTGGTATGAGTTTCGACAGATCAGACTAAAAGGACCTCATTAACCGAGAATTAATCTCATAGAAAAAAATTCAGATTTGTGTTATATTTCTTTTTATTAGCAATCTTTTGTTAGTTTTTCTTACTTTCTTAAAGTTCTCTTACATTAACCAAAGTAATTTTGAAACGATGTTCATAAATCGTTATATGTTTGATAAAAAGGAATAAAAAAATCTGAAATTTGTTTTTTAGATATGGCAGTGAGAGTGAACAGCAGCATGTTCATATACAGTATGTCATCAATCGACGAAATACGAACGGTAAGAAATTTCATAAACTTATGCTAGCATTTTTCAGTTTTTTATTTAAGTATTTTATTTTTTAATAATGAAGCAGAAAAAAAGGTGTAAATTATATGCCAGCCTATTTAGAAAAAGTGAATATAAGGTAGCTGAATCTATATTGATAAATTTTTCTCTGGATCTACATTGATCCCCTGCTTTAGGAATTAGGTAAACTTTGCCCAAAAACGCAAGGTTTAAGACTGGGGATTATTTAATTCGATTCAACCAAAGATTGCTCTGACTGCTTATTTAAAGCTGTCTTCGCTTAATGTTAAAGAATAGGACCCGAATTTGGAATATTTTCTCATATATGAAAATACTCTAATATTAATATTATATTCTGACCTCGCTATCCTATGAAAGGCAGTACGTTTTATCCGAAGTGATCCATTTTTTCTGGTATGAAATGTTTCGCAATTTTTCTCCTATATTCTAATGCTAAATAAGCTATCCCTTTACGTGTTGAAAAGAAAAATTGATTATTTATGAAATACTTTAAAATTTTAAAAACTCTAGATTATAAAAAGATGTTTTGGTACCTCCTCCTCATGTTGGTTGAGGTGGAGATCTCGCTCACTGTTGAGGTTTCCGGATAAATCCGAAAGCAGCAAGGATTGAGAAGCCATTAAATCAGACACGAAATGATTTCAAACAAGTGTTTGCAATAATTTGCTTTTATTCATTTAAACGTTAGATATGATTAAGCGAGAGGCAGACAAGACCAACTAAATGATAAGAAATAATGTCTACTTATCTTAAATGAGATGCAACTTCTGAAACTCGCCAGATAAATTCTTCGTTATCTTTTAATAACTAAGCGACTCTAATTCAGGAACTCTCTAGAGTGGCTCTTTCTTTCACAAAAAACTCGGTTCTCTATCTCACTGACTATTTACATGCTATTTAGTATCGACGTTGATTTGCGGCATTGAGTTGTTCTAACTCAAAGTGCCAACTTGGTTGTGGATAACCCATTGTTACAGTGTGAATTATACTGTCGTAAATTTTCGTGAAAATTGAGACTCTTCTGTCTGAAAATGTGCTCCGCGTTTAGTTCAGACATTCGTATATCTGGCGAAGACAACTTTAATAAAATTAGACCTCAAAATCTTACATAACACAGTAAAGAAGTTTGAACAGCGATACAAAAGCTTGGCTGAAACTCTTATAACTTGTATGTCATTCAAAATTTTAGGGTTAAACGCAACTAGTCCATGCATAACTGCAGTACATATGAATACAAATGATTAAATAGAATTAATTAGTTAATTTTTGCATAGTTAGACACTGTATAGTTTTGTTTTGACATTCTATATTTGTACCAGCAAAGCTTAGCTTTTTAGGTTGCCACATAAATACTTATTAGTTGCAAAAATTTATATTTATACAAAAAAAAATTTTAATCACAATTATTTCAAAATATTTTTGTTTCATTTCTTTAAGACACTTAAGACTGAAAAATATAAATATGGTTAATTCTACACGAGACATTTCTGCAAGGACGTTCACATTTTTAGATGTTTGAAGAAGGCAAGCGTTTTTAATTTTCGTTTGGAATCCCACCAATTATTTTAAACAAAATGTATCAACATTTTTAGGACTATTCCATGCAATTGCTATATCGACAAACTTGGTATGATGAAAGATTAGTTTTCACACCTGATACTGCCGTTCAGAAAATCGTTGGTGACAACTGGCATGTGCAACATATATGGACACCTTCTATTCATGCAGTTAATGACAAGGAATTAGGTTCTTTCGCTTCTAGTGGTCCAGAAGGAACCATGCTTCTGCACATTTATCCAGATGGGCAGGTTTTACTCAGTAAAAGGTAAAACTTTTGTTGGAATGATTTTTTTCCATAATTTCAATTATTTGAATTTCTTTAGCATTTTTAAATATTGTACTACATGTGAAGGTTCCTATTGCGACTATATTATTTAATCCTAAATCTTTAATTGTATATTTCTAATTGAAAAGAATGCTAAATAATTAAAAATGTGTGTAAGGGTACGTATAGAACATAATGGTATAATAATCCATCGTAGAAAGACTGTTTTAGTAAATAAAGAGCAGGTATTAATGCAACGGTTGATACAAATTAAATATTGCATAATGGTTGAATAATGATAGGGTGAGAAGCTCGAAAACAGCGATGATGATGATGTGTCATTTTAACTGCTTAATTGTAGTAGTTTAAATAAGATGATGCATATAGTCATATTTACCAAAACTTTAAATTAATCAGAAATAAACAGTTGGGATTCTCGAGTAAAGAACATTATTCAATTCCCACTATTAGTTCACTATATATATATATATATATCTTGTTCAAATTTTCAATCGTTAATAAAATACTTTTTATTCATCCACTCTAATTCAAATTCATTTTTTTAAAATTTGTAATGGATCACACTTGATGCTAATACAGTTTTTTTTCAAATATTAATTCATTAATTAAGTTTAATTAATTCATTATAGTTTAAGAGATATATTTCAGCCGATATCATTCCTCTAGATAGCAGCACCATTGGATAAAACAGCTTTTGTGAAATTTGGGATGAACATTTAACTTAATCTGAATAACCATATACTAGTTAAACGTCAACATTCCTTTTACACTGGCTTTAAGATGAATTCTTACTTGTAATATTCAACTATTATTAAAAAATGTAATTACAGATTTGATGTGGTTAAAAGTTTTTAATGTGTAATTTAAAAGGTGTTTTGCCACTTAATATTGCGATTCTCTCATTTGTATGTACATGTTTATATTAATTGTAATTATTTAATAAAAGGTAGCTAAAATAAAATTTTCTTTTGCTGACCTAAGTGGGAATTGACTTTAAAAAAAATTTACATTACTTGTTTTTTCCTTAAAATTGCAAAAACGACGGCTGATTTTAATTAATTTTATATAAATTAAACCAATTAGAGTTTTGGAATATATATTATTTTAAAAATATTCTTCAATTTATTTGCAAATTTAACTATTCTACTTAATTTTTTTGTAAGAAAAAACACACTAGAAGAGGATATCATATACACACAATTAAGTCGTATTTAAATTTAAATAGACAATTTTCTTTAGGTATAAGAATAATTACTCAGAAATGGACTATTACTATAAAAAAAACAACTGCAATCTGAATTATGTTAAGGAATAAAATTTGACAAAAATTATTTATTTTTTCTGCATAATTTTTCTCGATACAGGAATAAAAAGAAGCCTTAGTCAAATTAATCTGAATAAAACATAAAATCTCATGATGAAAAATTAGCAAAAAACTATTTTGCCAATAATTCTTTAAATTTTTCTAAAATGTATCGATGGGTACTTTTTTCATAAAAATATTATTCATATGCAACATACACTGTTAAAAAATAATAATTCTCAATTATATTTCTATGTTAGAGTCAAGCTCAGGCCATTTTGCGAAATGCAGTTTTATCGATACCCAATGGATAAACAGCAATGTGCTCTGGAGATAGAAAGCAGTAAGAAATTTATAAATCAATTAAATTTTCAATGTGTAAGAAAACTTTTGAAAGTGCAATTGAAAAAATATATTAAAGTGCATGAAGTATTTAAAAAATGAATAGATTAATTTGAAAAGAAATAAATATATCCAGAAATACTAATTTGTATTAAAATTATTTCATTCAAAACCTTATCACTCCTCTGTTAAAATAAATAAATCATCATAGAAAAATCATTGATAAATGCATATATACAGTTATTAAATATTTATGATCTATTTTACTCTCTGACAAAAAGAATTTGCAGGAGATTTTTTACTGAATCCATGTAAATTCTTTGCAAAGCTTTATATCCCATTCAAGTAATTTCAAAATTACTTACCTATGAGTATTTAACTGAGACAAAAACGTTAGCATCAAATAATATATAAGAGAGAAAACAACGTTGTGATGCTCAAAATTGTTTTGTGTGTGTTCTTATTTTCTAACTTGATGTGTACATGCAAGATATGCTTGCTTATATAATTTCATAAAATAATTTTATTTGTATTTTTAGTTTTAGTTTTCCATTTGATTTTTACACCCATATTCCCCTGAAATGTTCTTTCTTTACACACTATTTTCAACCTTGTTGACCACCACTAAACGTGGAAATGAAATTTTTTAATCATAAGAGAGAGAGAGCAACTAAAATATTTATGAAAAAAAAAAAATAATTATGTAGCTATCATTTAGGTAGTACTTAAAATATATTATACTATACAATTGCTTATTTAATAATTCAGTTATTTATCATAAAACATAAATGAATGGAAAATAACGGAATTATCTATTTCTAAAGCATTTGCGGGGAAAGAAAAAATGCATATTTAATATTACATTTATAATGTAGCATAGAAATGTAGCAAAATAAACATCTTATTCGATGATTATTGATAAACACATATTTGGTCAATAAATACAAGATTCATACACATACTTGATATTTTATAATAATTGGATATCTTCCATGCAAACAAAATTACAATTACAAAATAAATAAATAAATAAATGAAATTTTTAATTAAACTTTTTATTATTGTAACTTTGAGTATTTCCTTTTAAATCCATTTATAATTTTTACTTGAAAAACAATACGTAAATAGAACAAAACCAATTAAAATAAAGAAATTTGCATGGAACCTATCATTTTCTTTTTACATGTCAGCATATTAAACTACTTAAAAATTGTATACGATTCAGAAGAAATAAACAAGTATAAAATTTTTTTCAATTGAACTCACACTTTTTTCCCCGGTTAGTGTACAAATTACAAAATGCATATAAATTTAAATGCATTTATTTATATTAAAATTAGGATAACTTTCATAAAATTGTTTAAAATTTATTTATTAATACAAAACATTTTAAAAATATTCCCGTTTATTCTTTGATAATAAACTTATATCTTACAAAGAGAAGTTATCAAAAAATCTCCAAATCGTGATAGTAACTACAAAATAGATAAGAATAATGAATCGTATGTGTATTTTTGAGGGATTTTTTTCGTCTCGACCAGAGACACAGAAGGTACTTTCTCATGTTTTGTAGATTGAGAAAGGCGCACAATCATTTACACGCACATATACAAGGATAATTTTAAAATTATTTTTATTGAAAAGAAAAAAGATAAGAACTATGAATAAGGACTAACTGTTTTTATCTAATATTAGCAAATACAAAATAAGGTTTTTGAGGTATTATATCACAAACATTATGTAAGATATGAAATAAAAACCGTTTCATGTATGATTATCTTTTACGCTATTGGAAAGATCAAGGGAGTATGATCTATTTATAAAGTATAAAAAATCCACTGAGAAATTTAAATCGTGTGCTTTATTTCGTTTTAATTCTACCATACGCTTGATTCAATTACAGTTGGACCTCCATATAACGAAGTCGATAAATCCCTAAGAAAAGTTCGTTATATGGAAATATGGTTTTATAGAGATTCATCTTTCAATTTTCTTTATCACCACATAAAACAAATTTTAAATTTATAAGCATTATATAATAAAAAAGTTATTATTCACATCTTTTTGTAAATTAATAATATTTATTTTATATATCTTATCTATTAAAAGGAAAGAAATAAAAACTACAAGGAAAGTTTCTTGACGCCTTTATCCACTTCCTGAAGAATTAATTATTTTTCTTTGATGCTCAAGCACTTACGTTTTCACATTTTCATGCTACAAGAAATGAAGTTAACAGTACGACTGATCAACACTACAAATGAATGGAGATTAGTTCAAGGATACGGGGACACGAGACAACTCCACTGAGGGTGAAAGGGGATATCGAAGATGTTTCCAGTGAACTGGACTATGGGTTTAAAGGTTGCAATTCTTAGATGAAATGCCCAGAATTCTATTGCTCTCGGGGATCTAGGTACCTAATAAAACCAGTTCAAGATTTATGACCACCATAAAATGAGTTTAAAAAAAAGAATAACTTGAAATGTCCAGAAATACTTTAAAAAAAGATTTAAAAAAAAATTGAATCACAAGAGAAAAGTTTGTTATATAGAAAATACATTTTGCTATTGGGAGGCTATTTTACGAAGAAAATCGTGAAATGCTCTTGGTTCCAGGAAAAAAGTTCGTTACATAGAAAAATTCGTAATATGGAGGTTCGACTGTATTATGCAATGCATTTTACCATTGTTTTCTGAAATGAACTTCATTATATGTGCAGTGTGAATTTAAGGGATAAATTATTTATAGTAATTGGAATCTTGTCTCAAATTATAAAAATCTGAACTAAGAGAAATATTTAAAGAAAGGAAAATGCAAGCTTTTCACAACCATTTTAATGAACACCGATTGGAATAAAGCTTAGTTAAATTTTTCATTTAATGTAAGCTATATTGAACATTCTGTCTTGATTCTGAATTGTCTTTTTATATTTAATTAATTATTATTGTGTTTTATTTATTATGTAACTAAGGTCATACAACTCACCATAATATTATTTTATATTTTACTTATTTGTAAAGTTGTATTTTTAAAATTCTCAAAGAGTTTTCAATTAGTTGTGTATGACGTATTTTTATCTTCCATCTCAAAAAATTTCCATCGTTTGAAGTAAACTATGTGTGTGTGTGGATAGTTTTAGACATTCAATTATAGATTTAATAAAGTTACATCATAAAAAAAAAATGCTTCTTATTTACAGCTACTCTTTCAAACACTGATCTAGAATTAGCATGGTCTGAAGATAAACCTTTAGAATTAAATAGAAAGTTTTTGCTTTCTGGTTTTGTACTGATGAATTATACATTGGAAAATGTTGTTGCTTCTTATCCAGATACAGGTAAAATAATAATCTTTAGCATATAGTAACTAATTATAATTATATTATTTTGTATTACATTTTAATTCAAGATTTATTTACTAAAATTACATTTTAATACGATTTAAGATTTTGTGCAGGACAAACCTAAATTTTACTTTTATGCCACAGGAGTTTGAAACTTAGTTCAATAAAGCTCTCTCAGCAAAATAAAATTTACATTCACTGAAAACGAATGATTATGCACAGATATAGAATACTTCGTCATAAATTTTAATTTCATGTTCCAGACCTCTTTACAATTGCATACGTGATCAGTTTGGAAATAGGAAAAGTACATAACAGAAAAATCAGTTTCTTATCTATCAAGTTAAAAAAAAAAAAACTCGTATATACAGCATTTACGAGCTGTTTTTAAACAGGTTTCCAGGCATTAACGAATACTGATTCCTCATTACAATAAGTTCTTAGTGAATTTTATCGGTCAATGATTTCAAATATTTTTAGTTCTAGGAATTGCTTTTGTAAGTAATAATTTTTTTAGATCACAAGTTAATAAATCTACAACGATGTTTGACAATCGATAAAATAGGCTAAGACTTTTCTATTCATTAAGAAAATCTAAATATTAAATATCTGGAATTTAAATGCATATATACTTTTTATAGTTTCAAGATTTTTTTAAATTCTGTTGAAACATCAAAGCCCTTCCTTCTCCTAGAATCTGAAATTTGAATTCGATTAATACTGCTACTGGAGTTTTGGACTATGTTTGCTTCTCTGCCGACATGGTATTGGGGATGGAAAATCGTTTGCAGGATCGTTTGCAATTATTTCTCTTTCATTAGTATTAAATGAATATGATTCTAAAAACAAATTTGATCGCTGAATGGGTAAGTCACAAAAAATGACGACAAAAATAGATATTTTTACAAAAGACCGAAAAGAAAATCGACAGCGGCCATGTCGTATGATTATACGGCATATTAAAGATCCTTAGGGGGGCCCTAGGCAAAATTAAATCCTAGTACAAGGTTCGCATCGTCAGAGCTCAGGCGCCTCCCTCTAGGGAGGAAACTGAGCGTCAAAATTAGCTTCCTTGATTGGTATCCGCCAATATGGCGCCGCACTAAAAAGAGATACCAGCTTTCGATGAATGTGCTAGGTAGATTGATGAACTCTTAATAACTTTTCATAATCTGCCATTAGAAATAAAAAAAAAAAATTAAAAAAGACCAAAAGGTTCTTGAGTGATTATTTGGCTAGAAAGGTTTAGAAGCCTCTAGTTGTTCTTTCCAGCTTATATAATGACGATGTAGCGCAACAGCACAAGAGTCTTAAATTTTACTGTATTTATGCGTTTCATTGACGCAATGCAATATTGTGACTATGAATTTATATTGCTATGGGATTTTTGAATTCTTTGTATTGTAGATTTTGTGTTCATTAATTGTTTCTTGTTAGTTGTTGTGATAATGAATAAATTTCAATTTGCTTCGAAAGATATGACTTGCAGAAAACGGGAACCCTTCCTGCATTTGAAAGATGATTAATCACGTAAAAATACAATCCTCTAAAACTTTGAAAATAATTAAATCGTGCGTCCACATTTGGCAGCTAGAGCCGCCACTAGAGGGTGCCAATACTGAAATGGGTCTCACATTTGAGGACTTGCCGTGTCTGTAAAGGCTTAATTGTTAATATGCAACTCATTAGAAAAATATTTTGAAAACATTTTAAAGAGAAGGAAAAAATGAAGCGAGCCTGGATCGCATAATGATCAAAATAAGAACTGTAAAAACACAGATTTAAGTTAGCTAATGAGAAATCCTTTTGTTTAGGCTTAGTATAACTCACTTTTTGTGTGCGACTTGGTTCCAAATAAGTCCCGATTTACGAATTTGGGTCCACGGAGGCTAACAAAACTGAGCAGAAAATTTATTTGTTACTTGTATTTGCAGGTAATTTCAGTCGTATCACTGTCCGATTCAATCTCCAACGTGAATTCGGACACTTTGTACTTGATATCTATATCCCCACTATGCTCTTCGTGGTGACGTCATGGTTGTCCTTTTGGATAGAGATTCCTGCAGCACCTGCTAGAGTGACTCTTAGCATGACAACTATGCTGACTCTAGTAACGAGTGAAAGAGCTATAAGAGAAAAATTGCCAAAGGTTTCCTATGTACATGCTCTCGATATATGGAATGTGGTGTGCACAGGTATGTATAGTATTGATTTATTAAATAATTTTGAAATAATGTTAAAATGAAGACAATATTTTAGAAGAATGCGTTTCATTTTGATAACTATGAAATTAGTAAAAATATGATTCTTTTTAATATAGAAATTTCAGGATTTGTTGTTTTTTAAGTACTATATATTTATTATCTCACTTTATTACATTAGGATTTTGGAGACAACAAAGAAGTTACCAAAATAAAAAATATTGTTTCTTATTGAAATTTTTTATAATGTTTGCATTTAAATGTTTCTTTGCTGAATTTAACATTCATCCCACTTTCCTTTACCAATTTTATGATTAAATTTCGAAGCATATTCTATTATGAATGTTTGGAGTTCTTTAACTATCAATAAGTCATTTTTCGTGAATTGTATTATTTCGATATCCTCTTTAGTAATTTTAAAATTATATTAAAATAAATGTAACTAATGAAACAACTTCAAATCAAGAAAAATCACAACGAAAACCTTATATTATAAATACGAAGGTTGAGGCAAAAGTCATGGCAACTATTTTTTTTTTTTTTTTTTTTTTGAAGATACCAGTCCGGTTGGAAAATGTGACATATACAGACGAAAGAACAAGGTGTTAACTACATTGTGGATAAGGAATAGCACTGAAATATCGTAACACACTAATTAATTACGGTAGTATATACAGGCCAGTATGGCCTTCATGGTGCAAAAGAATGACAACACAATACACATAAAGTTGACATGACAAACCTGACCTAAAGACCTTCAATGTAGTCCCCTGCTACTGTCACCACTGTAACGTCGTTTCGTCAGTCATTAGTACACAAGAAAATTTGTCACAGCCATATTTTAATATTTAAATAGTATTTAATAGCTTCATTAAATAGGCCAAACCGGGCAGACAGTCTTTTTCACTCGAGGTCAATCCCTATTCCGCCAGGCACTCGTCAATCCCCTGCTTTTCCGGGCTCCAGTTTACTCCATGGCTCTATCTCTCCAAGTTTCTTCTCTCTCCGTTCGTTCAAGTCCTTTCCAAGTTTTCCTTCTCGTCTCCGTTTTCTCTCCGTCC
>BMAV01000420.1:518439-531998 GCA_019973955.1 Trichonephila inaurata madagascariensis
TTTTTGTATCTTTTTTGTGAATTGTTAAATTGCTTTGGGAAAAATCATAAATGTGTAAAAAATAATTTTATCAGTTAAATATAAACAGTAATTAAATGCATTTAATATAAGGTTTACTAATGAAGTCTTATAAAAATATCCTGAAAACTGGAAAAAGTATTAAAATAGAATTATTTCTGAATAAAATTTAAAATGATCCTATACATTATTTAGATGTTTAGTTTTATATAATATGCATGCATTTGGCAGATTTTTTTAAACTTTTTAGTGCAATATTAATTTGCTTATGCTATGTACTTGGTTTATATGTAATAGAATTTGCATTAAATAATTAATACTGAATTTGAAATTTTCAACCATTAGTTAAAAACATTTCAAGCTCTGAATAAACACTTTGTGTGTCCTAGAGTGTTGTAACTTAATTGTTGTGTTACTTAATCAGATAATATTGATGAGATTTATTAGTATAATTTTAAATTTTATTAATTAAAAGCATGTTTTTTAAAAAAATTCTATCAATAACTTCTTGATGAAATATTTATGGCAAGTCAAAATATATCAGTGAATACAGTTAATATGTAATGGATTTAATACATGTTTTTTTATCAACATATGATTGAAAAAGCCTCATTTTTATAAATGTAATTTATTCCTGTTATCAACACAGGTGACACACCACTGGCATAATCTAGTGATCTTTCTTTACGTTCAATCCTCATGTTTATTAACTTTTTATATTTTTTCCTATAAGAATCAAAAATATATAAGGTATCATAAATTTTTAATTATTGTTAAGAAATACTGAGATATCTGGATAAAATGTATTCTACATATTCATTTATCCATTTGTACCTGATATTGGCCATGGTAGCCTGGTGGTCTAGGTAGTGAACTCGAGGCTGCCGTGTCTTGAGTTCGACCCTAGTGCTGCTGAAGACCCATAGGGGAGCGATGAATGTTAAATCTTTCAATAACTCAAACATCCTCCTGTTGATGTTGTGTGGTAGTTAAAGGATAGGGTGCCAACTTAGGTGTCATCCTTGTCACTTGACCATGGTTCTAAATTAAAGATCCTTCGCCAAAAGCCCTCGAATAGCTAAACAGTGCGACGTTAATATTTACTTGCTCGCTCACTTATTAATGTTATTAATAAGTGAGTTAAATGTTGATTTGTTTAGTTTCAAGAAACTGTAAATTGTAGTATCATGCAGTATGGAGTAGATAGAGGCTTGCAGTGGGTTTATGTTCCTTCATTTGAAAGATGAGAAGGCCCAGTATATCTATAATGAAATTATGGTTATTTATGGAAATGATAGCTTGTCACATGACTGCTATAAGGTGAAAAAAGAATATTCCGGTAGGGATGATGAAAGAAGTAAAAGACTCTCACTTTATGAAGATGCTGCCACAGTGAAGAAAGTTGTGGACTGTATCATATAGGATTAAAAAGGAACCATCCAAATGCTCATAAATGAGACATGTCTTATTTGCAGTAGTGTATGGAAAATTATTCAGGAAGAACTGCAAATGTCAAAGGTGTTCACATGTTGAGTTCCATGATTATTGACAACTTTTTAGAAGCAAACATGACATGACCTTTTAAGAAAATAATGAATATTTTGGAGCAAGATTAACAGGGGTTTTTAGTTGCCTAGATGTATTAATATTTTCTAAAGAACAAAGAGATAACTAACAAGGGGAGGGCACGACTAAGGAAATTCATTTGGGATCGAGACTTGGTGTAATAGTAGTACTCTTTTAGGGTGTTCACCCCTCAATGTAATTCCATCGAATGGCCAGTCAATTCGGAGAAATCAGCCTTCGAAATTCATGCTTAGCTTTTATATGATTAAATTTTAATTTTCCGCAACGAGTTCGTAGCTTGATTGGTAAATCGTCTGCTTTCTATACTGGAGGTTAGGGTTCGATTCCACAAGATCAACTCTTTTTATTCGATTCATTTTATTTTTTTAAATTAAATAAATTTATTTTTGAAAGGTTTATTAAATATTAAATGATATTTTTTCAAATTATTTTGAATTTTACAAAATAAAAATTTTAAAATACATAATTTAAATTTTTTACTAGTAAAATTATTATTAGTTAAAAATATTTAAAATAATCATTAAAAAAATTATTAATAATTAAAATTAGTAAATTAATTATTATTTATTAAAATTAATTAATTAATCACTATTAATACTAATTAATTAACCATTATTTATTGCAATTAATTAATTATTATTATAAGCATTAGTAATAATAAGAAATATTAATATATTATTAAATTATTATTAATTTATTATTAAAATTATTATTAATTTATTATTAAAATTATTATTAATTTATTATTAAAATTATTGTTTATTATTAAAATTATTATTAATTTATTATAGAAATTATTTAAATAAATTTATTAAAATTATTTAAATAAACTTTTTGAAATTAAATAAATTTATTTGAAAAGGACTTATTAAATATTTTATAAAATTGTAAAATAATTAATTTAATAATATAAAAAAGACATATTTTTTATTATATTAATTATAAAATAATTAATTTAATAATAATAATATATTTTATAAATTATTTTATATTATATATAATATTTTATTTATTGTATATTGTATTTCACATTATAAAACTATTTGCAACTGAATTTTTGTAAAATATCATTTAATATTTATTATATATTTCATTATAAATATTATTTATTAATATAAAATATATTTATAAAATTTAACATAATTATTTATATAATCAAAGTAATTTTTTTACTTTGTAAAATACAAAATAATTACAAAAAATATCATTTAATATTTAATAAACCTTTTCATAAATAAATTTATTTAATTTAAAAAAATAATTAAATGAATTGAAGAAAAAAGTTGATCTTGTGGAATTGAACCCTAACCTCCAGCATAGAAAGCAGACGATTTACCAATCAAGCTACGAACTTGTTGCGGAAAATTAAAATTTAATTGTATAAAAGCTAAGCATGAATTTCGAAAGCTGATTTCTCCGAATTGACTGGCCATTCGACGGAATTACATTGAGGGGTGAACACCCTAAAAGAGTACTATTACACCAAGTCTTGATCCCAAATGAATTTCCTTAGTCGTGCCCTCTCCTTGTAAGATGGGTTATTTCCCATCTTTGTTATCTCTTTTTCTTCAGTATCTCACCTTTCCCAAGAAGGCTAGGATTCAGGGTCTGCAGAAAAGTTCATGTTATCTGTTTTTTTTTGGGACTGTTGTAAAGTCATCTTTATAAATTGCCTGGAGAAGAGTCAAATTATCACTAGTATGTGTTACTGCACATTACTAAACAATTTGCTTGGTTCTGTGATCAAGAAATGGTACAATATGGATACCAAAGGCATTTATCTTCTCAGTGCACATGCTCTACTTATCTTAAGATGCAGTTAAGGAATAAAAGTGATGTAGCTTTGAAACTTGCTGCATTTGCCCTATTCTACCACTCTCTTACTCCAAGTGACTTTTTATGCCAGTATTTTTCTTGTTCTAAGGCTTAAAAAACAACAACATTGTAGAGTGGGAAATTTGTCAGCACAAATTATGCTATTCAAGGAATGAAACAATAGTTTTTGATACAGTGTACTGAATTCCATAGAGATTACCTTTGAAAGTTCAAGAAATACTGGGAGAAATATATAACTCATGGTTGGTGACTTAATAGAGAAGTCCTATGAATAACAAATAAAAATTAAGTTTCTATTTAGATTATTTTTTAGTAATAATTAAAACTTTATGATACCTTCTGGTATATATCAGTGAAAGATTTTATGTTGTATTTAAATTAATCCAGCTTTTAAGGATTGTGTGGGAGAAAGATTGAAGGTTCAAGCTCGGGAGATGTACATATCACCAATCATTCACACAAAAGGATTAAAATATAACAAAAAAATATTATAAGAAATATTCACTAATATATTCTATAAATAATCCTTGTCATAAAATGCTTAATTTTAAAAATAAAAAAAGTAATTTTCTGAAACACAAATTAGATTGTTGTTCTTATTTCAGCATTTAATTATTTCAATTTTTTTAAAATTTGTTTGTAAATGACTTTTAAAAAATTATGATTTAGAATATTATATTGTTTTATTAATATAACTATAGGAACCATATCATAATAATAATAAATTTATTTCTTAGAAAATGTATACTTTTTTTAATTGTTTGGTTTATTCTTTCATGAACTAAATTTAAATGTAATGTTTATAAATAAAATTAATGTAAATCATTTTAAATCTTTATAAGAAATTTTTCTTAACATTTGTTTTAGAAAATGGCTATAAAATTGAATCATTGTATTATCTTCAACATTATGCTGAAGGCTGGACTGATAGTGGTTGGGAGGAGCGGTATGATATCAGAGATTGTATTGAACCACCTCCATATGAAAGAACTCCGAAAGGTACCTTTTCTGGATGGTTTTGGGGCTATGACAATATGTTTGCTGAAAAATTTCAGTGCTTATCTATGCAAGGTTATAGCAGTACATTAGCAAACTTTCTTAAAGTGTCTTCTGCCAGGTTTGTAATTTCATTTTAAATATATTGAGGAACAAATCTTTTTTCAGACAGTTTAGTATAATTTATAGTACTCATTTATTTCTATATTATCCCTATAAGATTTCTGTTAAGTTCATACATTTTATTCTGTCTCAACATGTCTTAAGCTCAAAAGAATTTAAATTCAGAAAATTAAAGAAAGAAATATATAAAATGGATCATTCTTATTTGAGCAATTCTATTTAAAAAGTAAAAACTTAAGTTTAAAATTCTTGTTTATGGCTATTACATGCATAGATATTTTGTAATTGTTCTTCTCTGTTTTAACTCTTAAAATTGTATAATAAATTCTTAACAGGATTTTTGCTTTTATCTTTGCTATGAAGTCAACCATATTTATAAAAAGTGTATAAAAATACCTACATTTGTAAACAAATTCATTTAAAAATATCTTTTTTGCTGATGAAGTTTTTTGACATGTGGTTGTGAATTTATATTTAAAACTATTAGCTCTTTATAGAATTTTAAAACTGTTTAAATTTAGTAATTCTATCTATTGTTCAAAACCTAGATTGTGATGGGCCTGTGAATTACTATAAAAATTTATAAATGAAGGAAATTTGTTTAGAAGTATATTTAAAATTTTTGCATGTTGAAATGTCATTTTTAGTTCACTGAAATTCTTTTTTAAATTTTGTTTATGTGCTTATAATATTATGTTCATTTATAGCATTATTATGATTGATAGAGCTGAGGTAATTTTGCATAATGACTTCGGAAGTGTGGAATATTGGACTGTAAGTTTCATTGCTTTTAAATATTTTATTGAATAAAAAATTACTTGTTTTGTAAAATTTCATATGCAAAGCATTACTTATGAATTTTTAAATTTTCAGTTAGTTGATGAAAACAAACAAAAGACTTTGTTCTTTCTTCCATACAGTTAGCTACTTGTGTATGTTATTTGAAGTTTACCCGCCTCTTTTTTTGTGGAAAATAATGACTGTAACTACTTGCACAAAATTTGCCTTCTTAGATTTTTCCCACTATTTTAATACTGAAATCTATATTCCAACACAGAAAACAACCTTTTACTTCAAAAGCAATGGAAATAATTAGTTTTAAGTCATGAGTGCTGGTGCTAAGTTTTGAAAATTATCTTACAAAGTATTTGATTTTGATATTTAGTTGTTATTATGATATATGCAACTTTGGTATGTGTATTGCTTATAAGGACTTTGAAACCAAACAGAATAACATATAGGTAACACTCTAGGGGCATACACAGACTCCTTTTACAGGAGGGGTTATATCTTTAAAAAAAATGTAGACAAAACCACCAAGACCTAATCTTTATGCAAAAAATTAAAAATCTGTTGATCTAAGCTAGGGGTTTGAAACCCCGAATCCCACCCTTGTGTATGTTACTGAGGCATAACAACTTGTGGTTTATTACGAGTTTGTAATATTATAAACTAGCTGCAGGACCTGTTCTTTGAATGAGTGAATTTTGAAATAAAACTCATCAATCTCACCAGCTAGTTTTCATAGTATTTTAAATTATTTCTTATCTAAAATCAGGTGCAAAACAATATTGTCAAAATTTAGAATAATTTTTTAAAGCTGGAAAAGAAATTCCATAATTAACAACATTAAATTGAAGTTAAAAATTATCTATAACAGATAACTTAAACTAATTTAGTCTAAAGTAAACTGTAAAAGAGAGAGAAATTAAAACACATTAACATTAATAGAATTTTTTTAAAAAAAAAAAATAACATTTTAAATAGATATATTTTGATTAAATTATCAATAGTATGAAGGAATAAACTGAAAAGGAAATTACAATATTAACATCAATTTAAGTTTAAAACTTTATAAAACAGATAATTTCAAATAAAAGTAGTTAGGTTTAGGAATACGGAAAGAGATAAAATAGGCTTAATTTTCAACATACTACTTGTTGCTATAAATTTAAGATTCAGCTGCTAAGAATTTAATTTTTTGTGAAGATGATTTATTCCAAAAACTGTTTTAATTGTGTCTCAAAGAAAAAATAAATGATTATTATATATAATGATAATAAAAATGTATAACAGTCTATAAAAAAACTGAAGAATTATTTGTCATAGATGGACATAGACTTAGAGATAGACGTAATATATCACCAGAGCTATGAAAAATCATCTCAGAATTAAATTTCAAAATACTTTTTAAGGTGCAAACCATTATGAACCATAGTTTCTGCGAGCCAGATTTCTTTCATCTAGTTTTTCCTGTTTTTGTGCTACGTCACAAACTCACATTCACACAAGAACTCTTTCTTTTATTAGTATAGATAGGAAACATTTTAAATATTGTGGCATATAACAGTGGTTGATATAATATAAATCATTATTTTCTATTTTATTTTCAAATATCGTCACTGTGTTAATTATAGTTAGTTTGACTTTAGTATAGTTTCTTTCTTTTATACTTTTGGGTTAACTTAATGGTTACAGAAATCATAAAGAGCCAAATAAAATAAAATAAAAAAAAACATGCCAAAAGCTGACTTATAAAGGTTGTTAATATTATAATCAATTAAAGATGTTGAATCTCCATCATAATTTAATTATTATTTTGTTTTCAGTGAATTTATTGTATTAGATAATATCACTTAAATGTTTATGTTGATGACAACTCAGATAAGCAATTGACAATTCACATTGTCCTAATAACCAATAAGTACTCGATTTTAAGTATTTTTTTAAAAAAAATTGATGTAATTCTTTGAAGTAATTTTTTAAATATGAGAAAAGAAACTTTATTTATTCAATATAAGATTGCTTATAATCATAAGATCATGTTTTTCATTTCGTATAGTTATTACAGATAATCCATATATGTGAATTTATAATTAATTTATAATGAACCTTTCATTTTACCCCTATTTAATCATTATCCACATTTTTCATTCAGGGGATAAAATTGAACCTCTTTAAGATTTTATAGTATTTACAATACAAATCCTTCAGCGTAATTTTTAGTGAGATGGAATTATACAAAATATGTTATTTTCTATTTCTAATACATCAAATATTACTGTTAACGTTTTTCCTATAGAAAATATTTCACAAAACTAGGAACATACCTCCACCAAATGAGAATCACAATCCCATTGATTAAAAATCATTGTTATAGGACTTAAGAATAGTTTTATTTTAAGAAATATGAATTAAAACGGGTACAGGAAGAACCACTAGAATGAAATAATTAACATATGTTGATATCCATCAAAATTTGAATGTAAAAAACAAATTATTAAGTTAAATATTAATTTTTTTTCCAGTTTAGATGTTTTTAGCATGAAAATTTGCATTTTCAACTTTTAAGTAATTTATTTTTAAAATTATAACATTTTATTCCAGATCAGACGAAGTATGAAATTTGCAAAGAAACTTATTGACATTGGGGATTCATTCAGGAAATTCCATTTTAATTCCACAGATGAAAATGATAAAATAAAAAAGTATGATAGCCTTAATTTGCCAATTAAACGAGATTCTGTGGGTGGTCCATATATCTCTGTTCATCTTAGAAGGCAAGACTTTGCACAAAGTAGGCCAAAGGATGTGCCCAGCATTTCATATGCTGCGAAACAAATTCTAAAACATATGAAAAGACTTCATCTGCAATATGTATTCATTGCAACAGATGCTTCACAATCAGGTGATTCTTAAAAAATCTATTATAAATATTTTATAGTCAGTTTTAATTTGAAATAATTTATAGAGAGGCTGAAAATAAATTCTTCGCAGAAATTTTGAAATAATAATTTTCAATCATGTTATACATAATGCAAATAGTTTTAAAACTATATGTTTCCATTAAATTAGTTAAATTTTTCTTCAGCATAGGAACAAATTATAATCAGATTGATTTAAACTTTGTTTCAGAATATTTTTTGCCATTATCAGAATGAAAGAAATGTAAGTTTATTTAACATAAAATGGAATTCTGGTCATTTCTTCCTTTTTCAGAATTTGAAGAACTTCAGCAGTATATTCCTGGTGCTATACGTTTTGCTCCAACGTTGGAGATATTGAAAGATATACTTGATGGTGGTGTAGCAATAGTTGATCAATGGATATGTGCTCATGCTAGGTATTATTGTTTAATAAAAAAAATCTGTATTATTAATAGTTGAAAATTTTTATTGTGTTTCTTGTTTAGAGTATTTTTTTAGCATAGTTGTTTTGTTTTTTTTAAAAAAAATGGTGTATATTATATATTCAAGATTTATTTTTTTTTTTTAAAGTAAATTCTATATGTCATTTTTCATGTAATAAGAGTATGCACCATTAATATTTTTTTTAATCTACTTTGAAAAAATTTGACCTATCCCTTTGAAGTAAAAATTAGTTTTTTGTGCAAACGACATGTATGGAACAGGTAAATTAAAGTCATTATATTTATGTAATGTTTGTATTTAAATCTGCTAACTTAAAAAAAATGTTTTTATGAATTTTTTTTTTTTTTTTTGAAGATTTGTTAGAAATTTCATTTTATGCTTTATAATTTAAACTGTTCCTTCAGTTCTTCTTGTACTTGCACATAAAAAAGATGTAAATTATTGTTAGAGTATATACATATATTATATACTAGCCATTACCCACCCACTTCATTGGGCGTTTCATAATGTTGTATGACTATATATTGTCTTAAGTTTTTATTATCAACATCCTAGCATTGAGTTTTCATTACAAATGGAAAACATTCATATAGACCACACCTCTTGTTTTAAAAAGAACAGGAATTGAATTTCTAAAACAGAAGTATAATTATTTCTTTTATGCTCCATAATCCTTCCAAGAGTCGATGTCCTCAAAATTAGTTCTTAATGGATCTTTATTCAACAAAACAGACATGCGTACCCAATTTCAAGCAACACAACAATAATATAATAGTTACAATAATGAAATATGATCAGTATTAGAATCTTCTTTTGATTCTTCCAATTTTTTTTATTTTAAACTTTCTAGGTTACTGCAAAGCACCATTTTTAAGATTTATTTTTTTAAAAATTGTAGAAAAATAACTTGATTTTACAGCTATAAATACATCAAATACATTCTCCATATTCAAATATAGTGGAATACCAATTTTCATAGGGATTGGTTAACTGATATAGAAGTTGGTATGCTGCAGCATCACCTGGTGGGGAGTTGCAACAAAGTAAATAACCAAACCGAATTCTCAAAAAAAAAAATATACATGCCAATTTTCAAGGTGATTGGTTGAACGATGCAGAAGTTGATATGCTGTAGCGCTCCCTGGTGAAGAGCTGCAACAAAGAGCATAGCACAAAAACCTTCTCTACAAAAAATACAAATATATGCCAATTGTCATATTAATAAGTTGAAGGGTGTTGGAGTCAAACAATGACACATATATAAACATCCATATATATATATATTTAGTTTTATTATCTTCTTAAATTCCTAAATTTACCATTATTTTAACATTTATTTCCATTAATCTCAAATTATTTTTTAAATGTATACTTGTTTAATTATGTAATTTATTTTGTATTTTATTATCTATTATGTTAACCAAAAATTTATTTCAATTTAATTATGTAACATTTTGTTACTTATTTTTACTCAAAGAATTTGGAAAATTGATGGTGTTTATTGATGTATAATTTTAAGCTAAAATTATTGCAAATTATTATATTTTTGTTTTTAAAAATAATATTTTAAAAGTCACTTTAGAATACTTTCAAAAACAATCATGTGTTTGAACTAATATGTAATAAGATTGTTGTAGATTTAAAATTGAATGAAAACAGTCAATTAACTTTTCCTTTATTATCCATTTGCTGTTAACAGTATGCTTTTTAATGAAGTATTAATGAAACTTTATAGAAATGGTTTATTATTATTTTCTTTTCATTGCAGACGAGACATTATCAAGTATTTAAATTTATTTTGTATGTGTGTGTACTTAATTTGTTTTGAATAAGTTGTATAATGTTCACTTGGAGAGTATATGTTTTATATTTAATTTTTAGTTATATTGTTTATAAAATATAAATATATCCATGAATTTTTAGGTATTTCTTAGGAACACATGAATCTACATTTTCATTTCGCATTCAAGAAGAACGTGAAATCCTTGGATTTCCTGTTGAAACAACATTTAACAGGTTATGTGGTGATAATCAAACAGTTTGCACTCAACCATCAAAGTGGACTATCGCTTTTTAAAATGTTGTTTGTTAATGTTTTTTTTATGTAAATGTGATTCATCATTTTCTTGAATGATTGGTTTAATCAGGGTTGGTTTAATCACTCTTAAAAATGAAAATTATGGACAATTTTTTATTCTGTGTTACATATATATGTTTATGTAATATGAAAAATCTTAATCTCTTAATAGGTTAAATAAATTTAAATTTAAAAGAAGTAAAATTTGACAATGAAATAAGAGCTTATATATATAATAATTTAAAATAAACCCTGGGGCAATGTATATTGAACCATTTTGTTTTAATCTTTTTAATTATTTTATTTTTATTTATGAAAATTATAAATAAATTAGAACAAATTTGTTTTATTGTGTACAATAGTTATATACTTGAAATTAAAAATATTTCATTATATGGCAGATTTGATATTACACATGTTAATTATTAATTTAATTATTTTTTATAAAACATTTTTGTAATATATGCTTATTATTAAAATATATATGCTTTTAGTATTTATTTCATTATAGAAAATAACAAGCATGTATTCTTGATTAAGAAATAATAAAATATTATTTTGATATATTTCTGAAGTTTATACTAAAAAATATATTTTCAACTATACCTATGGATCTTAAAAGCGGTCTGGTATATTACACAATCCGTAAACAAAAAGTCTCCTTCTAAACTGCTAAATTGTGTCTTTTCTATAATTTATCCTTCATATTAAAATATGTCATCTATTTTAATGTTACTTTTATATTAATGTTTGCATGTTAAAGAAATACTTATGCTTGTAAAATATTGTTTTTACATTTGTGAATTGGATAAATATGGCATAGACCATAAACTTGTCATGGCCTTCAAAAAAAAAAGCTGATTTTAAACTCTAAAAAATAAAAGACAAAGCTTTGTTTCTTTTTTAATATGTGTAAAAATTATCCCCTCCCATAACAGCATTATTTTTGTTCAATACTCTCTTCGTGTATTTCTTTTTTTTGGGGGGGGGGGGGAGATTGTTCTCTTAGTACATTTAATGAAAAGCATGTGTTATCTGTAACTTGATTGTATATATTGTGGGTGTCACCATGTTTTTGAGACAGTTGATTTGTTAAAAAAAGAAGGGAAGAGAGTTATATTTTATTCAAACCTTCTCACTTCCTATAAAACGTAAAATTGTTTTATTATTGTTGATGTAAAGCCTGTTGTGTACTTATTTTATTTTTGTGTTTGAAAAAAAAATTGTTGACATTTGTAAAATATAATTATGATATAAAAGGCATAAGATATGTAAAATAAAAAATATTTTATGTCTCATAAATACACTGCTATCATTAAAATTATACCACCATGAAGAAGGAATGATACAAACGTCAAATTCGCATGAAAGAAAGAAGGTGCTAGGATATGCAAGTTGTTAACATTTAAGCGCAATCGAACGATACAGGAAGGAGAGCTCTCACAAAGAACAACACACGGGCTATTAGCGATGGGCCTCGTAATTTTGAACCTCGGTCAAGTGACAAGGACAACACTTGAGCTGGCTACCCCTTCTCCTAACTGCCCCACCAAAGGAAGGACATAGAGCCTCAACAAATGTGACATGCATCGGCTTCCTCTACACGGAAAATCTTGAGTGGCACCAGGACTGGAACCTGTGACACTCCAGCCACGGTTTCATGAACATAACGACTGGGGTACTGTGGCCACGATACAGGACTGAGAAGGAGGAACTTTAACTCTGTGTGAAAGGAAAGCTATGCAGCTTGTTTCTCATTCGGAAATTTTCATTTTAATGTTAGTTGTTTGTGAAAAGATAACATTACGCCTTGTTTAAAGAGAAACATCTACCAGCACGTGTCAGAATTTGATGACGATAGGATTGTGGTCTATTGGTATTATGGTCTATCATGCCGTAACGCCATGTTGGAATGTGAAATCGATGTGTTCAGGTGAGTCATTCTAAACGCCATGTAGATCTCAATGGCTTCTAGCCGCTAATGGCTGAGAGAACAGACATGTTATCGGATCAGCCTTGCTGGACCATACAGCCACATCACAGATCTTGAGTCAGGTAGGGGGCTTGTTTGAATTACATTTCATATCATTTTTCACTCAAAAGCTATTCTTATGTTGGTACTTTGTTTTACACATACATTCGACGAATCCTCGACCGCTCCCATTGGACTGAACAATTGCAACTGACAGGAGAGGAAATTCGTGGTCAGGGATATTTTTAACTCTGAGCCAATTTTTGGGGCACACAAAAAAAAATTGTGATTGTGAAAAAATGTACTTGTTTTAAAACTCCTTCAGAAGTTCCAAATCGATAGAATTTTTCCCACTCATTACAAGTGCCAATATATTGGTAAACAGAAAAAATCACAGGTTTCACAACAATACCTTTTTTGTAATAGTTTTCTGGCAAGGTTCACAAAGGGGGATGTACAGTTCAATATCATAACGTGTAACATTTTTGTACTTGGTTGAAAGTTTTTTCAGAACTCTATCACGTCCTCAGAATCCGTGACGTAATTCTGTATAGCAGTATGCTTCCCAATCTTTTTATCTTCCGGACTGGTCAACGTTTGATAATTTTACTGCGACGCGCTGCAGGTGGGACGTTGATTACTTATATTTTAAATTGTTTTGATTTAATAATTTAATTGTGTTTATAAACATGTCTTCAGAATAAAATTAATTTGCGCCAAAAAAAAATGAATATAAAGAGATTTTAAATGAAGTATAGACTTCCATGGAAAGCCGCACAAACAAGACAGAAAAACACCC
>BMAV01000420.1:542183-622847 GCA_019973955.1 Trichonephila inaurata madagascariensis
CCATAAAAAAAGACTGACTATGTGTTATCATACAGATAAATTATATATGAATAATACACACATACATAATATACATATATAATTGTTAAGATGAAGAAATAAATAGCATGGAAAAGTAGTAATTTTTGTTACAGTTTTCATTTATGATGATGTATTAATATATGCTATATGTGATGAAACTGAAATTCAAGTTTTGTTATTAATTTAACTAGCTATATAATATTTATATTTTATATTATGTTCATTTAACATTTTTACATATTTCTAATATGGTATACTCCTTTGATACTGAATGCTAAAGCTTTGGTATAAAGATTTTTTAAATTAAAGACTTACAAAATCTGATACTAGTATAAATGAAAAACCTACTAAGCATCAAAATAAAAAGAAGAAGAGTATGTCAAAATATTAGCTGCAAACCATTACTCTTGTTCTGATTTATTGTGAAGTTGATGCTTTTTGTATTTCTGTTGATTTGTTAAGCATTTTTTTGTGAGTTCATTTTACTTTAATTAGTGCTTTAATATTTTGTAAAAAAAAAAATGCTTTTTGTAGTAAAAGTTAAGGAATTTACATTGATATGATTTGATGTTGAATTAGATAGATTTTATGTAGCTAATGATGAGAGATTTTATATCTTCTAAACCATGGGTGCCTAACTCACAAGTTACTGACAATCCAAGCCAAGTATTACTGCTGCATAAGAGTAGAACAAATAAAATATCAATAGTCTCATGATTTATTTTACTGTTGTGATATGATAGCTATGAATGCTGTCACTCTTTTTGTTAGCTGTACTTAGTTTTTCTTTATAGTTATGGCAAGACTGTTATAAACTACAATCAGTATACATATGTTATCTACAAATTTTCACATCGAGTGTTGATCTGACGTCCAATGTACTGTATTTATTCTATTTTAAGCTGATCCCAAATTCTCAACACGTTTTTGTGAAAAAATAAAAGTATAACAAGGTTTATCAAACTGTACAATATTTACAAAAAATTTAAAAAAAGAAAATTAATGAAAAGCACTAAAAACTGAATAATTTATTTATTTAATGAATTTAAAAACTGTTAGACATACGTGAACCTGTAATAGCTATAACCATCAGCAGCATGTTCAAATTTTTTCCATCCAACGAATGTTTCCATTTTTGATTCTAAGGCACACTTGGTTTTCAATGGCCTTAACATTGGAAAAAAGTGCAGCTTGGTTTCAAATAAATATAGTTGTTAAAAATTTTGATCATACACCGTTGAACCAAAACATTATGAACACCTCTGTATTTTTCATTCAAATCATTTGGATGAAATGGAGGGCATATGATTAAAAAATAATGGTATTTAACTTGTTGGAGAAGGAAAGGAATCGTTCTTGCCCTTACTTTTGCAAGTGATGGAAAAGGCTGCTCCCCTCACCCAATCCCCTCGCCCGCGCGCGGGATTGTAATGGCCCGAAGGCTCAAAATAAGTATTTCTGAAACAGAAATACTGGTTGGCTGTTCACAGTCTATGGTTTTTAGTGTCTATGCAAAGTGGATAAATGATGGTGATACGAGCAGTAGATGAAGCAGTATTGAAGAAAAAGGATGTTGGAGACTGTCCTGCTTGGTAAAGCAAAATCGACGCCAGACAGTGGCTCAGCTGACAACCCAATACAATGCAGGTCTATGTGCTACTGTTTTGGAACACACAATTCAGTGTATATTGCTGGATACGGAACTGTGCAGTAGACTTCCCTCTTGTGTGCCTCTGTTGACCAAGTGTCATTGCCAACTATGCCTACAGTGGGCCTTGGAACGTCAAAACTGGACCATGGATAAGTGGAAGAGAGTTGTTTGGTCTGATGTATCTCAATTTCTCATTCATCACATCGATGATTGTATCAAGGTGCGCTGTCTTCCAGGCAAACAGTTGCTCTTCCCATGTACAGAAGGTTCATACACAAGCTGGTGGCAGTAGTATTATGCTTTGGGGGACATTCTCATAGGTATCTCTGGGACCCTTGGTTGTAATAGAACATACCATGAGAGCTGCAGACTGAATATAATTGCAGATCAGCAGAGAGTTGCATCTATATACAGTGTCTGTTTTCCCATCCGGAAGTGGAATCTTCCAGCAAGACAATATCCTGTGTCACAAGGCTCAAATTGTATTTGAGTTGCTCTAGGAGCTTAAGGATGAATTCCAGTTTATATCCTGGTCTCTTAACTTGCCAGATCTTAATTCAATGGATCACATTTGGGCTTATGCAGAAAGACAGCTCAGAGATCAAATACCTCCATGTTGGAATACTTCGATTTTGTGGCACTGCTGCTTAGACATTTGGTACAACCTGTCTCCAGTCATTTACCAAGAAATTTTGGCATCTATGCCAAGGCAAGTTGCAGTTGTTTTGCAGGCCGTAGAGGGTGCAACATGTTATTGAGTAGGTGTCCATAATTTTTGGGCTCGTTGGAGTATATCTTTATTAAACTTTTATAAATCAAACTTGCTTATAAATTAATACCCACTCTCTCTACACATGATGCATTATAAATGTCATCATTTTTTTGGAAGTGCATACATTTATGAGTAATTATTTTCAAGAGTGATACATAGTAGCAGTAAAATTAGAATTTGAATATCAGATAACTACCCAGAATTAGGATTAGAACTCTCTGAAAATTTCAATCACTTTAATCAAATTAGATACTGGTGCATTAATTTTTAAAAGTTCGATACCAAATATCATCTTAATTTTATGATTTTCTGTATAAATAAATTTTATAATGGAATTTTATGAATAAAATACTGTATGAATAGTGTCAAATTAATTCTGAGTTTCTATCTTTATAGTTCAAAAGTCATAAATTAATATATTTTAAATATGTTAACAGTGTGTATTTTATAAGATTCATTCTTGTCAACTATCATTGTTATGTATATTTTGTATGTTCTCAAATAACTCGTTTTTTATTGTGGACCAAAAAAACTAAAAAGTTGGTCATGCATTTTAAAAATTATCTGATTGTGACTTACTGTGAATCATTTGTATTTAATAAAAATCAAATATACTGAAATATTTTTATTGTTTGATGTATTATGAATATAAAATTCATTTTGAAGGAATTGTAGCTGGTGTTCATCGGTGTTCAAACTTTCATACAAAAAGAAATCCTGAAAATATTTTGAATTTTCTGTACATTGCTGCTCATAATGTATTCAAATATTTTGGAATATCTAAAAAATAGTAAAAGCTTAAACTCATCAACTCACAAATTAAAATTAAGCAAAGTGCTCACAATTATTTATAAAGTAATCACATCTTGGTTATATATATGTACATATATAATCACTGCTAAAAGGGAACTTTTTGTTCATTTGTCTGTTTTATATGTTCTGTCAGTTTATTCTGTCATGTCAGTTTTATATGTTATAGTGGAATCTTAAAAGTTAAAAATTGCAAATTTGATGTCTTATGATCATCAACATGAATTTTAAAATTTTGTAAAGAAAATGAGAAAGAATATTTGGGTGCTTCTAAAATTGGTAATAAATTTTACCAACAATGACTTTAAGTGCTGGATAAAATTTTCTAATACACATGAAATTTGGTATCCAAAGAAATTTTTGTAAATGATTATTTATTAAAATAATCAGTAGAAATAATTAAAAATAAATTATATTTCATTGTTTTTTTTTAAATCTTACTAATTTTTTTCATTCTAGAAAGACGTGACAGTGAAGAGGAGAATATTTATTTAGATTTCAATAGAGGTTTGTAATTTTTTAAATATTGTATAAGATTTTTGATATCTTGACTATCTTTGAAAAAATTTACTTGCAATCTGGGAAATTTCTGCCTTAAATTATGATTGAAATATATCTTCTCATATGAATAAATATTACCTTGAATCTAGATAATTTCATAACAGGCCAATGAAAATATATGGATGTAATGTACTTTTTTTCCAAGCACTACAGCTGGTTACTGGCCAAGACTGTCTTAGTTAGCTGTTTGATGCTATATTCCATCGGTTAACTCCCATGTCCTTCAACCACTTTTCCACTTTATCCATCTGCCTTGTTCTCTGTCTTCCTTTTTTCCTTTTTCTCTCTGCCATTTGCAAAGTTATTTTCTTAACAGGATTTTCACCATTATATTGAAATACATACCCAGCCACCTTATCTGGGAAGCCTTAATCACTTTGACTGTGTTGGGTTCTCCATATTTCGATTGAAGTTTAAGGTTGTATCATATTCTCCAGTTCCGTTTTCTCTAACAGTAAAAATTTTTCTTAAGATTTTTCTCTCAAAGTCATCACTTTCTCTTCATCTCCTTTGTTAATTGTCCAGTATTTGCTGCATTGCCGTGGTAACCTAGTGGTCAAGGTATCGGATAATGACTGGCTTGTCACGAGTTCGAGCCCAGTACCACTAATGACCCGCTGTGTAGGGTAGCGACGCACGTTAAATCTACCGAGAGCTCAAACATCCTCCCGTTGATGTGGTATGGTAATTAGGAGAGGGGAGTGCTAGCTCAGGTGTCGTCCTTGTCACTTAACCATGGTTCAAAATTATGAGGTCTTTCGGCAGAAGCCCTCATGTAGCTGAACAGTGTGACGTTAATATTCATTCACTCATTGCCATATAAAACAATTAGTCTTACTAGAGTCTTGTATAACTGCATTTTTGTTTTGCTGCTTGTATGTAATATACTGGCTACTAGATTTAAGAAATAAATGAGATAATTTTTTACACCTTTTATTTATTTATTTATTTTGCTTCTTCTAAGCCCTGCCTTTCATTTATATGAAAATTAAACTTCATCCTTAATTTCAGACTTGCACTTGACTGAAATGATTTTAGCAACATAAATTTGTATTATAAAGCACTTTAAATGAAACAGAATACTATTTGGTATATTGCATTATATGGAATAAGAACAAAATTGGTTGTTATAATAGCAATTTTTATTATTATATAGAGTTAGTCTACAATAAATTTCCTTTCTTCCTTCCTCAAAGGCATGATAACCCAGGGCGGGCCTTGGCCTTCCTTAGAATTCCATTCCAGGTTGTCCTGTTCTTGGCCTTACTTTTCCAGTTTCTGGCATTAATAGTTTTTAGATCTTTCTGTAGATCTGAAGTACAAAGTATGAATATTTCAAGTATCAAAACCCAAAGTCCTTAACTAATTTATTTCCAAGTCGATTTCCATAAGGCAGCTGGATATCTACAATAAATTTAATAATTTTTAATCTACAATAAATTGAATCTGCTTAAACTTTTATATTTTTTAACTGCAAGATGTGAAATAGTTTATAAAAAGCATATCCAGTAAATTATTTTTAAAAAGCTGAATATTATTTTTTAAAAGATTTTTTTATTTGTGTAAAGTAATGATTTATAAATTTTTGAAGTTGCAATTATGCACATAAAAGCCAAAATGTGTTTTTTAATCATGCAAAGCTATATGTACCACAAGGAATTGTGTTAAATTGTAATTTTCTTTGAATTTTGTATTTTATTCTTTTGTACATAGAATAATAGATTAGTGTTAATTTTTTTTTCATTAAAATTGCTTCTGATAATTTTGTATTCCTTTTATTAACATAAATTTTCTTCTGTTTTGCAGCTACTCCAGAAATTGTACAAGAAATTTTGTTTAATGTTGTAAATCAAGATGTAAACATAAGTAAAAAATTGGGATACTTAAATGGTTTTGTCAAATTGTGTGTACAAAAGCAAAAGGAATTTGGTATTTCTTATAGAGATATTTTTTGCTGGTAAAAAATTTATTTTAAATTTTAATATAGTTAGCTTTTATTTTCTCATATAATTTATATATATATTCTATAAAAGGTTATTAATTTTTTAATTATCTTGATTTAGATAATCTTGTATTTTCTTTGGATAAAAGAACCTTTGCTGTATTAAATTTCCTTTTTTTATATATTTTAAATATATAATATATATAAAATGTAAGTTTTATAGTAATGACACACAAAATATCCAAGTCTTCACTCATTTTTTTGGGAAAAAATCTGTCTTTTTCTAAATTAAAATTATTTTCTTGTTTAAGTTAAGTATGTTTATTCAATCTATATCCTGTAATACCTATGATGAAAAGTGTCTCCCACCCCTCTTAAAATTACAATAAAAACTAGATCACTAGATATTTTAAAGTAAAAATATGTCTAAAGCGTTTATTTGTGTTTTTGTGGGATCAATATGTATTTCACATGTTTTGTGAAAGATACTTCTAGTTTTCTAGTTACTTAATTGGTGAGAATTACTAGGTAATAAAATGAAATACCCTTAGTAATTCCATATATATGTATATAAATCAGTTAACCAAACATGCAAGATGTATTACATATGTGAAAAATATAATAAGTACCACAATTTTTAGTACTTCCAATTCAATATTGTGTCAAAACTACCTTAAAAATAAGGTTCGGTCCTAGGAGAGCCCACACCCTTGGTGCGAATTATTTTGCTAGGCGATAATTGCGCCATCTTGGCAATCCTACTTTGATACACTAGATATGATAAACCTAACTATTTCTGGAATTTTCGAATTTCGTCATTTTGTTGGCACCGAGCTGGAAGTATGGCTGCGTGTGAGAGTGAATATATCTTAGAATTTTTTTACTTTGTTGAATGCGAAAGGTAAGAAAGAATTGATTGAATGGTGTATGAAGGAAGGATTGATTGCTTCGAATTATGAATGTCCTAAATGTAATGAGCGAATGGGATTATATGAATGAAAGGGTGCTGTTTTGGATGGATTTGAATGGAGATGTCGAATGGGTATGTTTGACCATTACCTCGCAGAATATATATGTCGGCGCTCCCACGGTCATTCACTTAGCGATGAGGCCTTCAAAGCTTTTTAAAATCTGCTGTTACGCTGTACCCTCCACTCAGAAAAGATCAGCAGTAAAAAAGTAAGTGCTGTTTTCTTAAGTTTTTATCTTTAATATATTTGATTAATTTCTGTAATGTTAACAAATATTTTCCTTATGCATCCACCTTGCCCCGCTGTATTCATTCACGCCGCCATTGTCGGTTTTGCCTGGCGCCATCTCGTTCTCGCTTGGCACTCGTTTCGTTTTGTCGTCAAGGGTGTGGTCTCTCCTAGGATTTTACCAAAAATAATTTATAGTAATATTTTTGTGTATTATTTGTGTAAACAATTGTGTAATTATATTCAATTATTATATCTTATTATTAGAGTTACATGTGTGTATATAGTAGGATCTCCAAAAACTATAAATAATTTATTTTTAATCTGAAAAGTTTGAATATATATCAGATTTCATTTATATTATATTAACTGTGCATAACATATTATTAAACTACATATTCAGTTACTATTGAAAAAATTGAATTAGTAGTAATTAACACAATACTAAATGAATTAAAAATTTTTGTTACTAATACTAAATATTGCATTTAATTTTTATTCTGTTTTGCAGTCTTCGAATAGCCTTCTTTCATGAAGCATGTGAAGTTCGTGCTGCTGGGCTCAGAGCTTGTCGTTATGTTTTAAAAAATTTAGAAACTGTAGAAACTTTTTTGCAGTCTAAACTGCAATTTCTTGTATCTCGTTCTCTTGACATTTCGCTTGACAATCGCATTGAGAGGGTTCAGGCTTTGAGATTGATGAGAAAAGTTTTAGATTTGAATCCAAGTGGCTTTCCTAGTGCCTTCTCTAAATGCCTAGTTGCGATTGCTAATGAAGGTTCTCAAGAGCGTGATATGATTCGACCATGTTTAGCTACTTTAGCACAATTGGGTAAGCTCATTTTTTTATTGTTGACTTTTAAAAAATGTTTCTTATTTTTTATAATAAAATTTTATATTTTTATTTGGATAATTAGTGTTTAAGTATTAGTAATTACAAAATAATGCAAAATATGAAATATCATTGTATGAATTATATAAAGTTTGAATTCCTTGCAGCTGTGCTCAATCCACAAGCATGTATAGAGGCTAAGGGTGTTAGTGCACTTATGAAAAATATTGTTGAAATTCCACAGGTGCAAGCATCAGAGGCCATATTGGGTGTCATATTTTTTCTCATCAATCATCCTTCAACAAGAGATTTAATGAACAATGATTTTGGGCTTGAAGTAAATATTTATTACTTTATTTAAAAGAAATTTTATTACCAAAGTATAGAGATGTTTCATTTATATACTGTTATTACATATTAAATAATTATTTTTCAATTAAAGTTTTAATCAAATTATTATTTAGGTTTAACTGTTTAAGTAACATTTGATCTTCCTTAAATAAAACTATTCAATACATAACTAAATGATAATTTTGGAATATTCATAAGAAAGGTATATTTAGCTGTATGAGCATCTAAACGTATAGAGAAAGTTTGAGCAAGCTAAGAACTCAGTTATATTAGACATAAGTAACAGGTGAAAATATGAAAAATATTTTTCAATTTTTTCATATTATTTCATTTTTCAATTTTTGACATATTATAAAATTCTATTCATAATCACATATTTTGGTTATATAGGTTAACCTCACATTATGAATTTTATATGTATAGATTTGTACTTTTATGAATAATAATAAATGCATTATTCTAAAAACCAAAAAGAATGTTTTGTGACAGAGTTAAAAAAACTCTTAATAACTCATAACATCCTTACATTTAATGAAAAGAAAATTAATGACTTATGTTGTTACATATCACTGAAAAATAAGATTGCATCTAAAATAGAGAGATTAATTTTTATGTTTAATAATTGTATGCAGTTTTTTTGTTCAGCAAAATATTGTGATATTTGAAATTTGTTTCTGAATGGTTTAATGAAATGATTTTTTTTTTTTTACGATTGCTGTAAAAAGTATTTTTCTTTCTTTTTAAGAATTTATTAGCCCCTTTTACTGATTGCCATTACCGCTTCCCTAGCACTCTTGATGGATGTGCAAGGTATTAATATTTCTATTGAATTCTTTCATGGTAATCTTAAACAAAAATATGACATTATGTATTTTTTAAAATATAAATGTAGATTTTTAAATGCATTAAAATGGCAAAAAAGTGAAGTGCTTCTTTAATATATTAAAATTTAAATTTAGTTTTACTGTTAAAGGCTTTTTTATGTAATTCATATTGTTTATATCCATGTTAATACCAAATATACTCTCCATAATTCTAGGAAAAGCTACAATAATTGAAGTTGCTTTACTAAATAAATACTTGAAAGTGATAATTATTATAGATTCCACTTGAAATAATGCTTGTTTTCAGAGTATTTTTTATTTTTCAATTTTTGTTTTCATCAGTATTACCTTTAATGATATAATATTATATGGGAACAAAGTTAACCTTTTTTTAAAATGTCACACTATGATCAATAGTTAGCACAAATTATTTATTGATGATAATCAAATTTAAACTCAAACAGAACTATATTAAAAATATTGTAGATTTTTTATGATTCATATGTTTCATAATTGGAACATTGGCAGTTAACAGGGTCTTTTTTTTGCATGGTTTTCAAAATTATGATGTAAAATATTTCAATGCCAAATTCGTTTTTTATACACAATTTTTAAGAAGGGGTAAATAAATTTCTGTATATTATATCCAGAAGTAACACAGATTAAGCCGATAACTAGGCTAGCTGTTTCTATCATAAAGCTGCTCTTAAGTGTTTTCGGAAATGAGGTGATAGGTTAAAGGAACAAAGTTTTCCTACAAATTTCAGAAGAAAGTAATGCATAGTTGATAAATAAGAATTTATGCATTTTAAGAATGTGTTTACAATTACTTTTGGCAATATACTCAAACAAGAAAAATGGCAGTAGGATGAAGGAAGTAACTAATAATCTTTGTATCAAAATTCGCGGAGTAATAATAATAATAATACTGATAAAAAGCCAAATACTAGTAAAAATAAAAATTTATGAACACTCAGAGAAGCAAGAAAAAAAGATTATTACTTTTAGCTTTTGTGTTCTATGAATTGTTTCTATTGATTTACATAATTAGGAAAGCATTTTCCGTGCCATAAATGTGTTAGTATTATGTTAAGTCCAATTAAAAACACTATTTATTATAGAATTAACTGTGAAGATTAATTATAGTCCCTATATAACAATTTTTTAATATGTAGATTTAGAAAAATTATGAGAAAGATTATAATTTTTAAAAACTTAAAAAAATTTGATTATAAATATTGTTTATATATTAGTGAAGATAAGGATCCCAATCTGAACTCTAGCAAAGCAGCTATTGTATGTGCATTGCTTTCTTGGCCTGGTAAGTTTATTTTTAAATGTTTACCATGTGTATGAAATATATTTCTTTATTTAAAAAGTATTTATTCTTTCACTTTTTGTTGTGAATATTATCTTAAGGTTTACTTAAACTCATTTCACTTATTTTCTCTTTTCATATTGTGCTATTATATCCAAGTCTGACATTACCAAGCAGTACCGATGTGCAAAGATTAAAAAATCTGCTGTGATTAATGCATAAGATTTTAATCAGAAAGAGCAGGTTAAATGTGTGAAACATGGTCTTTTTGCTGCAGTATCTAATGGCAGAAATTATACAAACTACAAATTATCCCATGATGATCATTTACTTGGATCCTGCAAAATATCTAGTCGATAGTGGCCTTTTTGCAATTCCAAATTTAATTGTAGATTCCATTGGATGAACTTAAAAAACATGGGATGCATTTTGAAAATTTAGTTTTATTTATGGCAAATAATTCTGCAATAATGCAATGGGCAGAAATTAAATTGTTAACTATTTGAATAAAGGTTAACTTAGTAAGAGCATGGCTTGCTCATGTCATTTGATAAATATGGCCCTGGGAAAAAAGTGCTGCTTTACCTTTAAATGTTGATGAGATGCTTACAGACATATTCTACTATCTATAAAGCTTTCAAAATATGCTCCACAAAGAAGTCACAAAATTTTAAAGCTTTCATGTACTTAATGGCTATTATTTGGTCGCTGTCTTAATACCAACTTCTACCTTGACCGCTAACTTCTATATATATGAATTTTCTTATAAACAAAATGTAAAAGTCGAGTAAAATTAAGTTTCAGCATTTTTTTTTTTAAATATAAAAACATCTTTACTGTAAAGACATTACTGTATTGTATGTTATTATAAAGATATATGCCTTTTGGTTTATCTAAGTGTATATGAATTTTTATAAATCAAGTCGACTCAAAATAAGAGTTTCGTTTCCCATGAGTATTTTTCTCATCACAATATCTTTATTAAGAAATTTTTTTCTCATAATTTTAAAAATATTTGTTTATCATGCTTTTTCTTTTAAAATATTGTTAATCCTTTATGTAAGGATTTGCTTAAAATGTCTGATCTTGTAAGGTTTTTTAGTTTAATTTTTTTTATGCTTTGTTATTTTAAAATGTTGGCTGGTATGGTAAGGTATGTAGAATACAGGAAGAATTGCATACTGTGATTCACATGTACATGTATAACTGTGATTGATTTCTGGGACTGTTTTCTGGAACACTATTTAAATCCAAAATTCAATAAATATAAAAATTAACTTTAAAAATCTTGTGTACTAAACTTTCGATAAATGCAAAAGTTCTATTCATTTTTCTGATGATGAAATGCAAAGCACAAAATGTATATAATCTAAGATTGTACATATTTATCTTTACTATTAATGACCTCTTGCCATCTTCCTGAGAGGAGATTAATCTCATGTTATTAAAGTTGCATGAAGTTGAGTCCAAAAAGTCTCGAGTTGCAGTTTTTGCATCATCAAAGATTTTTTTTAATTAAAAGAATTGGTCAGTTTATGAAAAAGGCACCAAGATAACATGGAGTTTGGAGTAAACACCCCAGTCAGTTCCATTTATCTTTTACAAGTAATGACAGCAACATGAGGCCCCATAGTGTCATGTAGAATAACATAATGACAATTTACTACTTTGAGTCTCTTTGCAAACAATATGCTGGGCAGTCTTGTCCCACTGAAGACATTAAAAGGCAGCATTAATGGTTTCATTAGTGGCAGGTCCTCCCATTACATTATTCCCTACACAACAAAACCTTCTTGAGGTGAATTCTGATTGACATTTTTGGAAATGGTTTAAAAGGCCAATACAGTCTATTGCTACTATATGTTATGGATCATAATCTACTTCTTATCTCTTGTCACAATCTATATCAAGAAGGACTTATTTATGTTTTGGGAAAGCAAGGAAACACATTTAATGATTTTCCTGTCCCATTTATCTCTAGTAAACTGATGTGGAACCTAAACAAGTGAACCTTTCTTCCAACAAGCATAGAACATTTCACCTTTTTTAATTTTGACCCTTCCCTAAATTTCCCAAACCATTGGTGACATGATCTGTTTTGAATTACATCTTCTCTATAATTCCCATCATTAATATGTGGCTGTAGTAGCCTAGTGTCATGATCACAAATGTATGGCCAACTTTGCCGAGTTGTTTATTCAAGTCTTGATGCCTCTGAAGACCTGCCATATGGAGAGATGGATACAAGTTAAATCTGTCTTGGCTCAATGTCTTCACATTAGTGTGGTGAGGAAGTTGATGGTGGTTCAGTTCTTGTTCTTGACTGTTCAAATGTTGGTGCTAGTTCATATGCTGCTCTTGGCACTTAACTCAAAATTATGAGGTCTGTCGCCAATAGTCCTCATGTTGTGTTATAAATGCTCACTCACTCACCTATCATTAATATTCATATTTGAAATATGGTCAAAACTACTGTTATTGATTTAGGAAATCATCAATAATTTTCATTTTGTACTTACATCTTGTTAAATCTTAAAATAGTTAGTAAATTTAGTTGTAGTTGGATAATTTTTAACAGTTTTTTTTTCTTGTCTAGTATGTATACATTTCATTATATATATATATATAATAAATTTTTTACTGTTAAATAATTTTGAATTTTCAGTCACTTATCTAAATTATTTGTATTTTTAGTCATACATAGTTTTTGTTTCATGACTGAATCAAGTTTATGCATATTAAACTAAATTTGAAGTGAATAACTTTACAAGTGCATCAATGAAAATTAAAACAATTGTTAAAAGCTGCATTTGAAGATAAATTGGGATATAAAATTGGCATTTGTAAAAAATTTTATTGTTGTTCATAACTGTATTTTGTCTCAATAATTAATGTTTTTTTAAAAAAATTTCTAGCCTGCATTTGTAAAATTTTTATTTATAAAATAAATTGTTTTTTTTTATTATTATTATTTTTAGGCCTAATGTATTTATGTCGTTCTAATGCATGCCATTTACAGTCTTTAGTTGAAATGTTGTACCTGCCTTATCCAGATCTACGTGTAAGTAATCAAAGTTTATATCTCTTCACATATCGTTTAAAATTTTGTACTGATATACTGTGGGTGTTTAATAGGTTAATGTGTTTTAAAAGATTTTGTATTGTGATATTTTTGATAAAAATATTGAGAAAAGTTATATCACACACATTTTTAACTATGGCTAGGTGATATCAGGTATTTTAAATATTAATATTTCAGATTTCCTTCCCTGTACCTGTAGATTGTCACCCATGATTGATCATGTAGGTTTTGCATCAATATTACAAAAAGATATACTTAAAACTATATTTTTTTTTTGATTTCTTTTTTAGGGTTTTTTAATTTTTTTTTTTTTTTTTTTTTTTTTTTTTGTCATTTATCTTACTAGAAAAATATTTCATAACTTATATAGATTTATATTTCTGAAATTTTATATATCCGTAAAATGTTTTATATTATGTTTATTTTTCTAGGATCTTAATAATTAGCATAATGATTTTTTAAGCAAAGAAAAATCATATGTTCCCCTCTCCTAATATAGTGATTTATTGTTTGTGATATAAATTAGAAAGAATTCAAATTTAAATTGCAAAACTTATTAAAAGGAATTTTTATTGTAAAAATAAAAGATTATATGTATATTTGAAAAATGTAAAAAAAAAAATGTAAAGAGTATTGTTGTTTGCATTTTTTATTTTGCTATTCTTTAAATATCTTAATTTCTGAGGAATTAATTTTCAGTTGTGCTTGACCTGTCTTAGTTATGTGCATCACATGTCTATACAGTAATACCTCGACCTACACTATCCAGAGTTATGTGATTTTCAAATCTCATTGATTGGTCTTTTGTTTGGGGGGAGGGAATGGTAAAATTGGGAAAACTGGTAATGTGATTAAAGGAGTTGTTGATCTTGAAAGGCAAGTAAATGTAGAAATTTATAGTGATGACATTTAAGAACTGCTGGATTCCCACAATCAAGAGCTGACAGTTGATGAGCTCATAGAAATGCATGAATCAGAAGATGGAATGACAGTTGGGAATTCGACGGAAGTCCACAGTTTAATTGAAAAAGGGTTACAAGTTTTTTTAAAAAATTTGGACTTCAACAGAGAGTGTATTTTTTCAACAAAACAAAGAATAAAAAAAATTATTAGCATGTTACAAGGAAATTTTTTAGGAGAAAAAAAAATCTTAGAACCACCAGACTACTTTATTAGATTTTCTGAAACTTTCTACTTAAAAAAAACTTCATTTTCGATTTTGTATTTGTGTTATCTAAGATTTTATTCAATTTTTTTTCTTCTAAATTATTATTTTTGTTCATCTTTGGCCCCAACTAAAAATAATTTATATGTATCTGCATACGCGGGAAATTATACCCTGACTTACGCGGTTATCACTCTGTACCACCTATCGCATAAGTTTGAAGTATTACCGTATTTAAAAAAATGGATTTATATACCATAAATGAAACAAATTTTCTTTTGATGTTAACAAAGAATTTATTTAATTTAGGTCATGTGAATAGTAGCATAACAATTCAATAAAATGAAAGATTATTTAAGACTGCATGGCAATTATATATTATTTACAATTTAAAAAATAAAATTCTGAATTAAAATCACTTATGATTTGAAATATTTCATATATGATTATAGATTCCTTTCAAGAAGGGTATAAAATATCACTAACTTGAGATGCCATTTCTCTCTCCTACATCATTTGATTGCTCTTAAATGCTAATCATTTGCATACCCCAACACCTTTCTTTCATGCAATTTTGGCATTTGTATCATTGCACTTTCATTATGTACCAAATTTCAATTGCCAGCAATGTACTTTATTTTTCTATTCATCAATATTTTGATAGCATTGTATATTTAAATTATTTTATGTCTTCTAAATTTTTTGAAATATTAATTATATGAATGTTTTGCAACAGCTCAGTATTATAGAATTAAAATCAATGTAACAATCAAATATCAGTATTTTAAAAATACATTACTCAGTCTCATTCAGAAGAACCCACTCAACTGTTGCTTATATGCTTAAAAATGTTTTGTGTATAATTATTTTTCATTTGGCAAGTATAAGTGCGGAATTTGTTGTGCATTTCCTAATCTCTATTACTGTGCTTTTTCTGCTGAATAAAAGTGCTTTTTTCAGTTTATTATTTTCTCATAAAAAATATTTTAAAAAAAAAGGCTCAGAGATTTCTGTTGTATAATTGTTTGTGGTAATTTTATTTTATGCATTTTTATCTGAAAGAATTATTGATATTTTATTAGCAATCATATATTAATTGTCTAGAGCTAGTTTATCATGACCATGCATAAAAATCCAATTTATTAGCTCTAATCCACATTTTTCTTATTTATTATAGTAATTAGTAAAATTTTGCATGTAAGAATTATTGAAGGAATTAGTTATTTATTTTCAAATATATCTTGAAAATTGTAAAGTTTTATGATATTTTCTTAACTCCTTTATGGTCGCATACTTCAAAGAAAATGGTCATAAAAGTGCCTATTTTTTTTATTCAAGAAAATTATATAAAACTAAGTGTATGTTCAATATATATATTTATTTTTAAATTTTGAGTAAATTTTTAGCTTGAAATATAAAAATTCAATTTTTTAAGAAAAGCCAACATTTAGGGTTATGACTGAATATTGGTTTTTCAGCAAAGAGAAAAATAATAAAAAACATATGTTTTAATCATTAAAGGAGAATTTTATTAGACTTATGCAATGTAAAAACACATTACTAATTTTTTTCTTGTGAGATAAATTATAAAGCATGAGATAAAAAGGCGAATATTACAGGTAACAGTACAGATCCATCATCACTGCTCTCGGGTTCACTAACCAAACTTTCAAAACAATCGGGTATTTCAGAGTCACTCTCAGATCTCCTAATACTTAAAATAGAATTCGATTCACTTCCAAACTAACTCCATTAATGTATATAGTATTAAAAAAAAATTTTTTTTTATCACAGATTGCAACCCACATCTATTCACGAAGAGCGGAACTAAGTAACTGAGCTAAGGTTACAAAAACGTATTGCTTATATATATATGTTTGATTGTGCTAACATCTAGTTTAAAATAAAATAACTATCTCTAAACACTCTACTTATAATCTGGTACTGACATCTGATGAGAAATAAACATAATTCTGGGCATAAGAAATAAATAGTTTTCATCTTTTTGGCGTGTTACATTTTTACAGTCCAGCCCGGAAATATCACAGGCACGAGAAATGGAAGGAAATTTCACTCCATGATTTTGATGGGAGTGAGAAGTAAGGGGTTAACTGAGACATTTGTCAAAGAATTCAATACTTTAATAGTTATTATATAATTTTAAAAAAACATCTGATTTTACATTTCAGTCACCATTTATGAAATATGTTAATTGTAAACTATGTGTGCTTTTTGATATTCAATATTTCTTACAGAAAAATATACTGGACCTCTTATATAAAATATTTGATATATCTATTCCTGAATGGACAGATGATTTCTCCATTGCACTCAATTCTTCAGGTAAATATTATTTGTTGGAATTCTGGATTTAACTATCTGATCTATATTTATATAGACTTATAAAAAAACTTTATATGTACTCTATTACATAAAAAAATGACTACAAGGAATTATCTAAAATGGACAAAATTGCATATTCACTTTATAATGAAATATGCTGCTGATTAACTTTTGACAGCCAATGGTTGGCTTATTGGAATTCTGGTACATTGTAATGGAGCATTTGGATGATGTATAAAAGGGATAATATTCCGATGATATGACATAATTTTCATGTAAATGTAGCTCCATCAAATCGCAGGAACTGTATTGGTAGAATGTTTAACTTTTATATAAATGTAGGGAAGAAAGGGGAAAATTGACAAATAGCAGAAATTACTCAGCTTATACTATAGAGTAGCACTACCTTACATATACTGCTCCACCAGTGCTGGTTTATCCGTTGATTGCTTGGGGCAGGTGCCCTGGGGCCTGGAAGGGTGCAAAAGGGCCAATATAAGCTGGACTTACCAAGTTTTCTGGTAATAAATTTTGATCCGTCAATGCGAAGGGAACCCATAGATCTTCTGTGCCCAGGCCCGAATTGAGCTTAAATCCGCAAAAAACTTGTACAGTGAGCCACTGAAGTCTTATCATTTTTTGTTGTGTTGAATGTGATTTTATCAAAAAAGTTATAATTTGCAAGATTTCATGGACTGATTTATAAAAGTGTTGATGTGATAACTTTGGACAATGTGCTTTTTTATTTTTTTTTTCGGAATCTCTATTTATTTTTATTTTATTCTTTTTAATTCTCTAATAAAAATCAGACTTTTAATTTTACTAATCATAGCAAGATGTTGTCTTCTTGAAACAAGTGTTTTCAACTATTTTTTTTTATGTTTATTTACATTTATTTTTTTTATGTTGCTGGAGGCTCCATGTTTTACTCTAAAAGGCCTATTACAATCAAACTTGTGGGAACTTTTAAGATCACTCATTCAGAGTAATCCATTACTGGCAGTAAGATAGATGAGCTATATTGATTACGGTTTATTTTAAAAGAAACTACAATTGATAGCACAATTGATGAGTACAAAAGTGTGGAATCAAGGCTTATGTCTCCTCGTGTTTTAATTAGTAGTATTTTTGCAACAAATCCCTCCGATCATGTTCTCGTCATAGACGGTGTCATAAATAAGGTTTAGTGTTCTATTTGTGATTCCCAAGTTGATGCTTCATATGAAGACTGGATAAAATGTTACAAATGTTTAAATGTTATACATAATTGCTTAAGAATTGCTCAGATATCAATGGAAGAATATTTGTGTATTGATTTTGAGTTATACTGTTAATTTACCTTAAACTAAGATTTTCAATACTATAATATTTTCATTGCATACAATTCAAGGAAAAAATATAT
Organism: Trichonephila inaurata madagascariensis; assembly: GCA_019973955.1. Taxonomy (NCBI): domain Eukaryota; kingdom Metazoa; phylum Arthropoda; class Arachnida; order Araneae; family Nephilidae; genus Trichonephila; species Trichonephila inaurata. The sequence continues at coordinate 560,456 of BMAV01000420.1, forward strand.
GACTATGTTTAATTAACTTTTGTACTATCTAACAAACATACATGCAACTTTTGTCATATGTTCAAAGTCATCCATTCCCCATACCAGGGCAGAGTTGCACTTCTGCTTTAATTTTAAAAAATAGTCAAATAATTTTGATAACATTAAAATAAATATTTATTTAACTGAGTAGTAAATGGTCATTCTAATAATACATGCAAATGAAGAGTTTTTTTATCTCAAAGAAATTAAACTAAACTCAGTTGTGCAAAGCCCATGAGGGCCAAGGCCTACTATGCCCATCTCAGTTTTTGTGACCTTGAACACTGAGGTGCATGAGAAGATGTCCCAGTCAGGGGGTCAGTCTGACATGAAACTCTCAGTGTTTAGTTCCCAAGCAAGCATTGTACTGAAGGCATTGACCTGAAAGGATGAACGGCTGAGTTGACCTTGCCCATCTTGGGATTTGAACCCTGAACCTGTAGTGTGAAAGTGCAATATGCTACCACTCAGTCACTGGGCTTCCAAAGAAATTAATTTATTAAAATTAATCATATACATGCTGTTTGTAACTTCTATAAAATAAGAGTGTAATAGAATTTTGAAGTACAGCTTACAATTTTGTCTAAATGGGAATAAGTACATAAGGGTCTGCTACTTTATATATATATATGTGTGTATGTATATATATATATGTATATATAGCAAGAGAGATTAGTTTTTAATCTTGTGATCCTTTTTTGCATGTATGTAGGATGTGCTTTTTTTATTGTGAATAATTTAAAATAATCTATAGAAATTTATTTATATACATTCTTTAATAGAAAGTGTATTCAAAAAGAAACATCAACTGGATTCAATGGATTGGTCTTGAAATAATTCTTGTGTTTATTATTTCCTATCTCACAATCATTATCCTCATTTGTACAACTCAGCTTTTAAAAATTTTGTAATGTATAACTGTAATTTTTTCAACTAATATATTTAATTCACATATATGTTATCTGTATTTTTTTGTTACCGATTGATGTGGGCCAAGTCTATTTTTTTCGAGGGGGGATTTTCAAGTCAGAGGTCTCCATTTAGTGTTCTTTTTAAAATTAACTTCTTTTTTTTAGATCCATCTGCTTTAAAACCATCTTGGCAACTTTATGAAGGTTATATAGTTGCAGAAGGACTTGATGTCTTACCCTATTCATCTAAAGACAGGTTTGAAGTTTTTTTCCAGTCATATATGAATTAATTGGTGTATACTTAATTTTAGTAACTATCTCTAGTTTTTATCCCTTCTTTTTGATGGAATTTATAAAAATGTATTTGCTTTTTCAACATAAATCTTACATCATTTTTTTAGCAAAGCTTTTTTTTTACTAGATGCTGAAATATTTGTATCATTTTTAATGAAATCGTGGATATGATGGATTTTGTTTCCCTATTAGTTTGTTTTTAGATTTTTTTTTATATTTTATATATATATATATTTGTTGTTTTTTTGTATTTGTGTGTGTTTCATTTATCTATTTTTGTCTCTTTTGTTGTCCTTTTTAGTACATATTATCTTCGATAACAAATTCGAAATGTTATTTATTAACCCTCTCACTGCACATCCTGTGATTTCCATGGGTAACCTAGATGTAGCAAAATTTGCATCAACTTGCGATTTCTGCAAGTATGCATTTTTTCCAACTATTTAGCTGTGCAACCCGTTCTGTTCCTGTTTATGTTTTTATTATCTAATTCTATATTTTAAAATAAAGCTTTTTTGACAAATACTTTTTGTATATTTTAATTCTAAAATGTAGATTTAACATGTAAATTGAAAATACATAGTAAAAAAGTCTGAAATTTTTGAACCTACTTTTATAAAATAACTATGCAACAGGAGGGTTAATTTTGAATTTGTTTTGTGTGATATCAATAAATTTCTAAGATTTTTATTGTTTTTTATATGTTGAATTTATAAAAATAGATTTAAAAATGCCCAAGTGAGATTTCATGCATTTTGACTCAAATACATATTTTTTTTAAGGACTAATCTAGTTTACAACTATCATGCTCTCCTGGTGTTAGTTTTTGTGAATTGTGGACTTTTAGAAGTAAGAACAATCTTGAATTGCATATTGAATATTATCTTAAGTATGTATGAGACATGATTATCTTTTTTAAATTTTTTTGTCTCTTAATTATTAAAAGTAAAGTATTTGAAATAAGAGTTATACATTAACTGTAAGCTCATGACACCAGTATTATTTCACTTGAGTCATGGAATCAAGTCCTGATTCCATTGAAGACAAGTAGTGTTGTAGGACAGATGCATATTAAATCAATTGAGGCTCAAATTCCTCACAGTGGCATGATGAAATATGGAAGGGGACCAGCTCAAGCATCATCTCTATTATTTGTTCTTGATTTAACCCTTTAAAGTTCACTACATATTCCCTTTGAAGAATTAACAAAATAACTTCAAAAATGACTATTAGACATGATGATGATCATAAATATAGAAAGAAAAATTTTTTAAGCATTTTTCAATTTCGAGAAATTTGTGGTTCCACAGTGAAACCACTGAACAGTAACGGTCCATTTTTCCTATTCAAACTAACCAATCCAAAAGACTATATAGAAAAAGAAATATAATATTATAAGGCCATAAAACTTTTATATTTTATCTGAATTAGTTAAGGAAAAATAATTTTATAAGTTTTTAATTATTTTTTTTAAAATTTGTCTGAACTTTTATAATTTTAATACAAATTTGGACATAAAATTACATGTATTTTGCATTACATACTAAAAGTAATATATACGTATATATAACTGTTAGATAGCTTGATACACACAGCGCAAATTAATCATTAAAAGAAGTTAAATGCAAACTTATAACTAAAAATGTTATACATCTAGAAAATTTAAAAAGGATATCATTTCCAGTTCTTGTGAAATTTTTCGAAACATGTCGCAATATCATTACTTTTTGCTATCATGCATAATCTGACTCACAGTTAGGGCACATCCTTCTCGTTCTGTGAGGTCTCGCTCTGAAACTACAATAAGCAAATCCTCTGGATTCGCATTTTGGTTGGAATGTGGCCAACATTTTTAAGTCTGTCCTTTTCAGAAACTGTATGATTTCTGAATTTCAGTTTCATGGGTCCAGAATAAGAATTAGACGCAAACCATTTTTCAGGAAATTTTTGATGTCCTATTGACACAACGCCTGTTATTAAATCTAACCGAAAACTTTTCAAGTTGTTATAGTATGGGGTTTTCTCACAGTGCATCAGAGACCAAAGAATATATGAATTGATGATTATCATATAAAAAAAATGAAAAAATATACGGTGCCACCATTTTTTTGATGTTCTGTCTATCAGTAAAGGATCTTGAATGGATGTTATTTCATTTGAGGGCTCACTTTGTCAGTAAAAGGGACATGCACTTATTCTTCATCAACATTTTCACATTTATTTATGCCTTTTAAAAAATATAAGACTGAATGCACAGTTTAAGGAGTATGGTTTTTAAAATCAAAAACTATTCCATGGTTTTCTAGTAACATTTTTTCTATGATATTTTTAAAAGCTGATCTTATTGAGTACCCAAATTCCTGGGGATAAATTGCTTTTAGAATGCGAATCATTCCTTGATCTATGAATGCTTTTTCTTTCTTATCAGTAAATACTTAACAAAAATATTATCTTCAGACTGTAAAATATTCCCATTTGAGTGATTTTTTGCATTGTCTATATAAAGGCCCTATCACACGCGTATTTGGAGCAGCCATTTAGGACAATTTTTTACCTAGCTGAGGGTGAAGGGTTGCTGTAAGCAAAACAAACTGATGTCATCCACTTTCTATCTCCACGTTGAAAAATTACTCACCGATTTTTCTGCTTCAGAAAATGAACATCCAATATTATTTCTTTTATTTCACTCGTGCTTTTGTTGGTGGTCGTAAACAGAAATAGAGCACCATTTTGTTAAAAATATTATATGCCATTAAAATATTAAACACCATTAAAATATTATACGCCATATCTGATGTGTTTGACGAAACCACTGCTGCAATCTTTGCAGCTATTTGTTTATGATGTAGGGCACTGAAGAATCCCATTGGCTGGAATTTTAAGCTACTTTTATTTGGAACAATTTTTCCAGCTCACTGGCAAAAAGTTATTCAGAGACGTTACTATGGCAACTAGGAAGAAATTGTTCGGATTTGGTTGGAAAATTGCTCCAAACATGTACATGTGATAAGGTCTTAAAAGTATCTCAACTTTGTGTAGCAGAACAAGATATTCAAATGTTGATACAATGATGAAATGAAGTTCATTTAAAATCAATCTGTAAATATTTCTTTATCCATCCATGTTGATTTGTAATCATGTTACAGATTTTATTTTCCAAAGAAAAATGACATTTTTGGGCAAAAATATACTTATAAATTTATTTCAGTGTGATTAATTTATTTGAAAATGTGTGGATGGGTTTTTTTTCTTTTAAAGTTTTAGGTTTTTAACCATAATTTTCATATAATTAAGAGTGTTGTATTATGTAAAAATATGTATGGAGGTAGAAGGAAAATGTAATAAAATAAGTAAACTCCTTACAATAAATGTTTATTATTTTGTTTTATAAGTTTAAATGGTAAAGTTAAATACTATAAATTAAATTATATCAAAATTTATTTAAAATTAGTTAAGTATTTTTAGTAAATAATTTATATCAGTGAAAAATAATTTTAACTAAATGCTTCTTTCAAATAAGATTTATGCTTTTGTTTTAGTGCTTTTATTTCCTTGGGAATTAATATTTTCTGTTCCAGTAGAAAGTTAAAACTTGAGTACTAGATTCAAATAAATATTGTATTCTTATCTAAGGCCCATTTTTCATGTTAATTTTTTTTTCAGGCTCTTTCAGAGGTAATTGTTACCAGTGAGGTTAATTTAGCTGTTCGAACTACTGTTTTCCTTGGTGAATTCATATATATGGTAAGTAGATAATAATTAAATGAAGATTTATTATTTTTAATGTTGAAACTTTTATTTGTTATCATTAAATTACACTGAAGCCTACATTTCCATTTTATCTTTGTATTTTTATCTTTCTGTTTACTTTTTTGCATTACATTTAATATAAAAAAATGAGTAAAAATATCCTGCTCCAGGAGGTAAGCATTCAGTAAACCATTACATATATATATATGTATTGCTGAATTATTTATTGTGTAATTTTGCATAAATTGGTGTACATTAAAATTCTATTTGAGATGTTAAATTTTATATACTGTGAAAATAGTTTAACATTAACAGAAATATTTTTTCATGTTAAAAGATATTGAAACAAAAAAGCATATATTCAACAAAATTAAGTTTTTTAGCGTACATTTTATTTTCATAAATATGTTCAAGTACTTCTACAATTTGCTCTCTCTCTCTCTCTTTTTTTTAAGGATTGTTAATAATGTAGAGTTAGCAATACCAAAAGTTTTGCATATTTTCCGTTTTCCTCATGTTTTTGATCAACAGCCTTAAGAAGCTCTATCTTCATGTTTTACAAAATAGCAGTTTGTTTTCCTCTGAGCTCTTTGTCATTCTGCTCTTAAAAAATTTTTTTTGAGATAGAAAAAACATGCACCAATGTCACTGTTTTTTACCCTTGTTGAAATATACTTGTCACCAAATTCCAAAACCAACTGATCGGAGATGAGTTTTTATTTAAGTGCAGTTTGAAGCAGAGGAGTTTAAAGTAGCTTAGATAGACAAAATTGGCTTGTGTCACAAGTTATTCCTAGAGTATTTCAAAGGCAAGTTATCCTCCTTTTGACGAAATATGTAAAACACCCTCTCTATCATTTCATACCTTCTTAAATCTCACCTGCACGGGTGGTATTTTCCATATTTTGTTCATTCCCAGAAGAAAAATTTTTTAGTATTAAGGGATTTTTGTTTCGTGTTAAGAGAAAAAATGTGGTAGTACATAGTAGTTTGTCAGGACCATTGTATTATTTCATCCTAAGCGTTTTCATGTTAAGCGTATTTCACTGTATATATATTTAAAACATGTCGACTGAGTGGCGTGGTTGGTTTGTTGCGGGCCTTCTGCACCTAAGGTTTTGGGTTCTACCCCGGCCTAAGTCGAGGGATTTTCATAATGCAGAAAATCAACAGCAGCCATGTCGTATGATTATACAGCATGTAAAAGATCCCTAGGGGTGCTCTAGGCAAAATTAAATCCTAGTACAGGTTGGCATCATCAGAGCTCTGGTCCCTCCCTCTAGGGAGGAAACTGGGTATCAAAATTACCTGCTGCGATTGGTATCCTCCAATACGGCGTCGCACTAAAAAGAGATACCAGCTTTCAGTAATATAGTAGGTAGATTGATGAACTCTGTAATAACTGTTCATAATCTGCCATTAGAAATAAAAAATATTTAAAACATCTTAATATTTGTTTACTTTGTAAAAGATGAAAAGGATATAATTTCAATACTTTCTAATTGCTGAACTGCCTATAGAAAAAACTGTAGATGTTAAAGATTCTTTAATGCATTAAAATTAATTTTAATTTGTAAATATCACATTAGACATGAGCATGAGTTTAAAAGTTGAAGAAATTTTTGGCCAGATACTGAAAAGGCTGTTTGGTTTTATATCTTACTTTCCAAACTTTCAGTTCATTCAATATCAGTTCTTCTAATTCATTGATGAATTTGCAAACTTAAAATTAATTTTTTTTTTGTGAATCAAATTGGTTTGTTTTAAAGTTCATGTTCAAACATTTGTAAATTACATTGATAAGTTGTATATTGCCTTGTAATCTAGATAAATTATTTTCTTGATTTGAAAATGTTTGAAATATGTTACAAAATTATATTAATAAAGCGAAAACAAGTGGTTAATTTGTATTGATGCTATGTTGGCAAATGTGTAGAGGTATTAAATTTTATTAAAAAATATTTTGCATTTTTTAAAATTAAAGAGTAAAATTTCAGAGCTATAAAATTTTTTTTTTTTTTTTTTTGCTTTTAAAAATGGACTCAGTTGTAATGAATAAATTATGAAATTGGGGTATACTAATTGATTATAAATTCACTTATAATTTACATAGGACTTGTTTCTTATAAATTGCAGTTATCTGGACAAAATATAGAGATTTAAATAAAGAATGGATAACACACAATGTAAGATTTTCAGTATGTTTTCAATTATCCATTGAACAAATTTCAAAATTTTAGTTCTTGCATGCGTTTTATAGCTATTGTTTATGTATGTCTGGCCCCAGGTCTGCTGGTAAACAAAGGAGGACATCTTTACTGTATCAGTTCTTTATTGTGCATCAAGCATATTTAATCCAACATGGCGGCCATTTGTTGCTCAATCTAATGCAACAAAGACAACATTGCTGCAAGGAGTCATCAGTCAGTCTTTTTGCTTATGCTCTCACTATATCAGCACTTGCTCTACCTTTAAATAGTCTTATTTCTCCTCAAATCCCTACGTGGCAGTAAAAAGTTTGCTCTATTTTTATTAATTATTCACTTAATTTTGAAGTTAAACTTTCCAGACCTGACATACATATATAAAAGAAACTGATGTAACTGCTCCCCTATGTAAAAAGAAACTAGTTTTTTAGGAGGATTAGTGTAGAATTTAAAGTCCATTAAACCTCTTTATTCACTGACAAAAACTTTGGCTAATATATTTTAATAGGAAAAAATGGGTCCCAAAAGATTGTTTGAATTGTAATAAATATTGATTTTACCAATTCCTTTTATATTGATGTTTAGAATAAATGAGCATATCTAGCCATAAAGGAAAGGGGGGGGGGAACCCATTTCTTGAATATAATAAATTTTTTTTATTTAAAAAAAACCCCCCCCCCCCCCCCCTATTTAAGAGAAAAGCAGCTTTCACTCACTCCTCATGATATCTCCAAAACTATTAGACAGGGCTGGACATGGACAGACATATTTCTTTTATTGAACAAAAATCCATTAAGAAGGATTTTTGTCTGAAATCGGCTTCCAAGAAGACAAAAGATTATATATCTCTATATATTTTTGAAAAAAGCAATCATGAGATCTACAGTATTATTAAAACTACAGATTTGAAATTGGGCAAACATATTTCATTTGTTGGGTAGAGATCCACTAAAAACGGAAATGAGGTTTTAGAAAATCAACTTCCAAGAATTATAGGAGTGTTATAGATTTTAAAAAATTCCCTTTCTTGAATTGTTAGATCTAAAAATTTGAAATTTAGCAACAATGTTTGTTTCATTGAATAGAGATCCACTAAGAGAGAGACTGGATTTTGAGGAAATCCTCTCCCCAGGAGCACCGTAAAGATGCTTAATTTGCAGTTTATGTAAAATTATTCAAAATACTAAACTTTGATCTCATTAAATTTTTTAAATCCTTGATTGTTATATTTTTCAATTCACCCTTGTAAAGAACTGGTATATCTACTAGTATAGTCATTAATTGTATACGAAATTATTGTAAGTCTTAATTCAAAGCTAAACTATAAATAGAAGTGTAACTAGACAATAAAGTTTAAAGTTAAGTTGCCATAGTTATACAATACCATACTCTTGGTCTTGAGGATTATGATTGTAAGGTTGAACTTAGTTTTAAGGCCAACCAACTTTTCCCTATATTTGTCCATACTATTAGGCTGAAAGGAAGAGGAAACAATGTAATAGTAAGTTATTTTCTGGAAGCATACTGTTTTGTAATATAATACTAAATGATTAATACTTAAAATACTCGTAGTTTCTAAAAAAAAAATACTATGATAATAGCTTTAATCGTCATTTCATAAGGCAGAAAAAAACAAAAATTGAAAAGAAATATAGAAAAATTATTAAAAATATAATCTAGACAGCAAAATATAAAGGGAATAGTTAACCAGATTCCGCCAAAATATCAAAATAAATAGTAGTGCGCTTGAGGAAATATTGCTGGTGATACTCGTATTTTAAAAACCTTATGAATATAACTAAGAAAACATGAAAAGTAAATTAAAATAACTATCTGGCTGATCATATTTCTTTCTAGTGAGAGAAACCAAACCAATCAGAAAAATAATGTTTAAAACAAAAAATAAATAAAATCTTAAAACAAATCAATAATATTGAACTTATTACAAACATATGTATAAAGAAAATTTATAGGATAGCCATGATCCAAACTATAATTAATAAATTTTTTCACTTTACTAATTACATCACTATTTTTATGTACTAAAATTTTATAAATATTTAAAAAAAATATTTCCAAAAAATAGATACATAAATATTATTATGAAATAATAGTACTTTTAATAATGTTAAAATTAAATATTTCTCTTTTATCAGAAATATTACTGTTTAATTTTTACCTATAATACTCAAAGCTACATCTAGGTAATCTGTTGTAAATGGGTTAATGCTTGTTTTAATTGGGTTCAAATAGCTAAGATAAAAAACAATATTAGACAATATTCATCATTTTTTTAAATAAAAATTTAAAAAAAACAGTTAAATCATCAATGTTTTTTAATAATAGAAAAATTCTCATTAATTGTTATCAGTAATTGAAAGTAGCAATAATTATTGCTATTTTTTAAAAAAACACAAATATAAATTAGTTAAACTATTATTTGCAGGTCTTCTTTAAGTAAACCTTCAATTTGCTTACAGAGACTACCATTATAAAATTAATATATCTTTCTTTTAGTACTAATTTAATGAGTTTTAAATTTGGGGAAATTTATAACATTATTGTAATTTCTTCTAAAAGAACCTTAATTGTGTCATTGATATCATTAGAATTAAATAAATTCTCATATTCATAACTATGTATAGAATAAATATCTTTTAAAAATTGACAAGATGTAGGAAACAATTGTGTGTGCTACTTTTAGTAATAGCTTTAACATCAAGACAATTTATAAAATTTTGTAAAAAAAATGTCTGTAATATTTTTTTAGAAATAGTGATGTAAGTTTTAAAACAATTGGTAACTATGCAAAATTAAATTGGATTTTTATGGAATTTAGGGAGTTAAAAATGGGAAAGTTTAACTTCTGGTATGTATCTTATTTTTTTTATTAATAAGCCATATATGATTGCTAAAGTCTCTACAACATAGATCAGGTTTATGAAATATATTCTGAAAATACTTATTAAGTATAATACTGTAAAACTGTGTGTATGTTAAAGTATATATATATATAACTTAAATTGTGATATCTATTCATAATTTGAATCTCCTTTATTATTAACATCTAATTCATAAATCCTAATACCCTATTTCGAAATGCGCCTCAATTTATCTTTTTTCTAAAGCATTAAAAACATTATGTTGGTATATTTATTACAGATTAGACCTTGAATTTTTGATAGATTTATTGGCAATTCCAAGAAATACAAGATCATTAATTGTTTTCATGCACCTTACTAACCAGGATTTAATATCCCCTAAACAACGATGTCATTTCTATGAATAACTAATTATTCCCTTCACCTAAACACATGACTGTATTTTTTATAATGTGTTTTCCCCTGTTCTTCCCTGTATATAAAAACTTGATATTTAAATAATTCCCCCTCTTGCTGTTTGTCTTCATCAAAATGTAAAGCATGCATGTCTTTTTGTGCTGTGTGTTTTTTGTGTTGTATCGTCTCTTCCCTGTTTTGTGAATAAATGTGAAATAAAGTGGAATAACTAGATGATGCCTCATCAGTCCAGCATTCTCTACATCAAGGATGTCAAACTCAAAGGCTGATTTGGGCCAAATAAACAAGGTTTAACTTTAGGTGGGCCATGAAAAAAATCAATATTCATAGAAACATAAGTTTATTTCAAATAATACATTATCATAAACATAAATAAAAGAACAAGAAAAATTTATTGTTTATGTCCTAACGTTTGATATCCCTTCTCTGCTACTATCTTTCTATTGGGGGAAAATTGTAACATTTTATATTATTGTGTGCTGATATACTGGCCAGGCCACAAAAATGTTCATCATGGGCTGCATGGGGCCCATGCAGCCCATTTGAATTTGACACCCTTGCTCTACATGCACATCTTGTCTTGGAATAATGTCTCAGTAAGAAATCATTGCCACTCGCCCAGGATTACAACATATATATATACTCTCTGTCAAATTAGGTGTTGTATTATTAGTTTGTTTTGAATATAATGGTTTATTTACTTATTAAAATTTTTATAATCAACACATGTGCTTACCTGTTTGCATATCAAACTGGAAAGTAAATATATGTAATAATTCAGTAATATAACACTCTTCACAAAAGAAATTTTTTTAAGTCTCTAATAACTTTGAAATTGATATCACTTAATGTATTGTATATTGGTAATTTTAATAGCTCTGTCAAATCACTAAAATAATATAAATTGTAAAAACTTTATTTTTGTTTTCTCTCTTAGTGTTTTTCTGTAAAAGGTATATCAGTGGTCTTCAAACTTTTTTCCACAGAACCCTGGGTTCCACGAGTCACAGTGAAAAAATCGAAAAGAAACTTAGAAATATGTATGCAAAATTATTAGTTCTATAAAGTTTGTATAGTTACAAATATCTAAAACTCATCCTATTCATTAAAACTGAAAATTTTATTTAATATAATAAACTTCTTTTTTTTTTTTTTTTTTAACATTTTTAAATCTTTTGTTATAATTATAATAAAAGAATATTCAAATGTTTTACCTTTATATATATATATATATATATGCTTCCTTCTAGATTGTGAATATTCTGTTGTTTACTACCTTGGGTTCTACGAGATAATTTATACTTGTTAGTTAGCACAATGTCTTGCAAAACTAAATAGTTTTCTAATGGAAAATGCACCTTTTGGATTTGGAGAAAAAACACCTATAATGAAGGAGAGGAAACAGCATATCAACAGATTCGATGTCAAAATCTAAATTTAAGCAATAACAGATTCTAAATTTTAGGTTGCAAATTCATACAAAATACGCAGGATTTCTCATACAGTTATAAACATTTTAATGCCACTCAAAACATTTTAAGTAAAGTATGTTACTCAATATGAGTGGCTACAAAAACAAAGTATAAATACAAATGAAACTCAGAGTATGAAATGCAACTGCAGTTAATTTCAATAGACATCACTGGCGTAGCTAGCTCTGAGGGGGCCCTCTATCAAAATTCCTTCAGGGCTCTTTTTCAGATATGGGAGCCCTGAAGTTACACATATTGGGCCCCTGTATCATTGATACAGCAATAGCTACGTCCCTGATAGACATAGTCTTTGACAATTTGTGAGAAAAAAGTAAGTACACATCTCAGTTACTAAATATAATGCACGGGTAGGTGACACTTGGATCACAATTTAATATTATTATTGAGTAAATCAGATTATAATTTTTTAATAATAAATGCAATACTTCCTTTAATTGCCTTTATATAAAGTACCTATAACATGTTGATCTACTTTAAATATTATTTTGAGATATATTCTTCAAAGTATGTGTGCGGAATGAGGTTCCACGAAAACACTTTCTAGTTGTAGGGGTTCCACGAAAGCACCTTCAAGTTCTAGGGGTTCTGTGAGTTGAAAAAGTTTGAAGACCACTGAGGTATATGACTAATAGTAGTTTATTCAATTTTTTTTTTTTATCTTGAACCAAAAGGTTCAAGATAAAAACATCAAATTATAACGTTTGATGTAACATGTAGCATGTTTTTATAGGCTAACCAGTTCCTCCCCATTGATTGTAGCCATTTATCAAATTGTTTGCCTACTCTCATTTCATCTGCTGCATCTTTTGAGTCATCAAGAAAACAGAAGTAAATTTTAAAAATTCTTATTGTACTTATTTGTGCTACAATTATTAAACATGTTTAACTTTTGCAGTGTGGTAGCTCTTATTATAATAATATTATCTTAACTTTAGCCAAGCAACGGCAGCCCTCACTTGCTTGTTTCGAATCCATGAACTAAAGAAAAAAGGTGCAGTTCCAAATAGTTTGGTACTTAGTAATCTTCTGCATATTTGTAACCCTGACAGAGAAAAAAAAGGTTTCTTTGTGGGAACTGTTAACAAAATAAAATTATGGAAATACTTAAAACAGGTTTGTTTTATTGTTTTTATGAACAGTAATTTTTCAGTTGTAATATGAATAATTTATATGTTTTTATATAAGAGCAATCTTATTTTTATTCTTTTTTATTTTTGGGATATGGATACATAATAAATTTCTAAATCTTGGTATATATAAGTTAATTATTATGAAACACATTAAAATTTATCTGTTAACAAAATGGTAGAATAGCATTCATTTTGAGATGTACTATTTGCTGTTGAATAATTGAAAGATTTGAAAAGTTTGCCATGTTTCTACTTTGTTGCCTAAGAATTGCAAAGTAAAATGTGTCAATTGTTCAAAGGTGGGAATGCTTCAATCTTTCATCCATTATTGGAAGTCATATAATGAAGCCTTGAGTGCTACTTAGAAAAATCCTTTTAAAAACTTCTTTGATAATTGTGTATGCAAATGTATTACTCAAAAAATAGATAACTCATTTTTAATTAATGTTGCTTTAGAGATGCTGATGAATTATCGATGATGGATATCTTTTTTCTAATCTTGGTCTAATAATAAAAATGACATCTTGGCTGGAATCTCTTTCCAAATTTTTACACTTTACTACAGTAGACCTTTGAATTACTATTAACTTTAATATGAACTTATAGGTTCTGCTATTTCAGACATTTATTATTTATGGAAAACAAAATTTAAACTTGCTTCTCAATTTTTAATAGTGCTAACAGAGAGTGAAACTTATGACCATAACCATTTACTTAACCTGGCCTTTTTCCAAATTAAGAAAAATATTATAACATACGTATTGTTAATAGTGCATATGCACATGTTATTCTTTGAACCAGAAATGCTATAAATAAATTAACTTTTAATAAATATTTAATAGTAAATTTTACTGTTAACTTTGTATGCATTATAAGTATCCTCTGAACTTGCATGTAGATTTAATCAAATAAAAAAAGCTAGTTATTCAATTTTATTTCCTTTTATAAGACAAGATATAGAATTTATTAATTTTAAGTTTTTGATGTTTAGGGGGGAGAAGATTAAGAGGATATATTGGGAAAATTAAAAAAATAAAATAAAACTAGTTTTTTTTCCCTTCCTCTCCCTTATGTAGTATATGATAAATTTATAAATAAATTACTTAAATTTTGTGGGGTTTTTTTTTTTTTTTTGTTATATTATTTTCCAAAGCTTTTTATGATCCTATCTGTAGTATATTTAAAGTTTTATAATTGTAAATATTCTTAATTAGTTTTGTAGTAACTTTTTATTCATGCATCATTTATTGCTCTTTTAATAAACTTCCTTTTAGTTTGCTATTATGCATTGATATTTGAATTTTAAATTTTTACTCGACACAATATATTTCTAATGTTTGTTTCTTTTCTAGAGATAAGTATTTTAAAATTGAAACACTTATTCAATGTTAATTTTTTTTACAGGAGATGACTGATGGCATTGATCAAGCTATAAGAGATACTCTGGTATTAAGTAAAGATTATCAGTGTTGGGATTGGGATCTTATAGATTGCATTTTAAAGGTAAAATAGTTTTTAAACTTAAATAATTTTTAAAAAATGAATTACATAAATTTTGTAGTTATTCAACTGTGTGCTGTATTTTTTGCATGAATAGGAGCTTGTCATACTTTTTCTTAATTATGTAACAATTTTCTGTAGTTCTGCACACACACACAATCTCTGTCCCTGTTCCATCATTTGTAAATAACTCTTTGACATTGGCAGGATATTTTCCATTTTATTCTTATCAAATGTAATATTCCAATATGTGCTTTTAGTTCTTCTAGTATTTTGCCAATTCCTGTCTCTTGAATAATTGTAATTGTGAATGATTGCTTTTAAATATTCATTAAATAATCCTTCAAAAACAAATGGAATGTCTTCCCATTCTTTAAATTTTGTAGCCATAATTGGAAAAAAAATTTAACTTCTCGATTTTGTAAAATAAAGTAAAAACTCAGTATAATACTTATGAAGTGTATAATTAGGAAATAAAACACGTAAATGTGAGAAAAATAATTTATTTGCAATAGTGAGCACACATTAATTTTATACATGAAGCAGATTGCAAACTTAGCAGAGTAAACTGTATGTATGAAATTTAAACTTAAAAGCAGAACAAATTTATTTAACCTCAATGACTTTTAGATATGTGATGTAAAATTTGCATAGATGCATCTGCTGAAAGTTTAATTATTATTTAGTTTAAAATATATTATTTAAATTGAATACTTGGTTATTATATTAAATTTAAAAGGCACTCTTCTTTAATGTAATTTTTAAACCATTTATTTCTATATATATGATCCTTTAAATTCCTTTTGATGTATAGTGTGTCTTCATTTGTGATTTAAGAACATAGTGCTTTTTATCAATATTCATTTTTTTTTTAATACTTGAATGTTATTTTTCAATTTTAGAATCCCAGTGATTCTTTCAAAAGACTAGAAGACACCAATCATCGAACCTTTATTAAGAAACTATTACATTTCTTTAAACCTAGCAGTAAAGAATTCTCTGAAATGGAATTTGATAAAGAAAATGGACGTTCAATCTGTGTCACTGGGTGTCACCTTTTAGAATTTTTTTTAGAATTAGATGAGGTATTTTATCTGAATTATCTTGTGTATTCTATAATTCATAAAATTATTCATTAAAATATTTTTTGGCTTGTAAATTTGCTATATGTTTTATGATATTTCGAATGTAATTGGAAAGAGCATTTCATTTGTATGGCATGCTAAAATTGGTGCCATATTTCACTTTTTAAATTTAATCTGTAAGTTTAATTCATTGTTTCTTTCTTAACAGATCAAAGCTCAAGAATATTTAGATGATTTTTTGAATGATTTAAACAATTGTTTTGTTCAGGTAATTATATTTTCTAATAATATCATTTTTTTAGCTTAAAAAATACAAATAAGTTTTTCTAGTTTTTTAACAAATATTACCTTATTTTATAGTTTTTAAAAATGTTACATTTTAAGATTGTCATATTATGCATACTCAGATGTGTTAATATATAAAATAAAATTATAAATTGGGAGGACTTTTCTTTTCTTCGTATTTAGACATTAAGCTTTGTCATGGGTGCAAAAACTGTTTAGTTATTCGAGGGTATTTAAGAATAGTTATATAATAATTGCTTATAGGATCTATTATTATTTAGATATTTTTTGAACTGTTATTAATTAATTTTAGAAATGTTTTTCAAAAAGCTTTATTCCCACCAAATATAAACATTCCAAACAGAGATGTGATGATTGATTTTGTAATTCAATAATTGATTCAGCATATGTTATATGATACATGCCGCAATTGAAGAAGACAAGAAGTTTACTCTTCAAATTATGACAATTGTGTGATCATCATTACTTTACTACTCCATGTCAAAGTTTCTAATTATTTCTTTGATACTTGTAGTTTAATACCCTTGATGGGAATTGAATTAATGTTTATTACTGTCCATAAAGCAGTTGTTACCTAAAAAAAATAAACTAAATAATTATAAATGAACTGGTTATTATTAATTTGTCATAACAAATGTTTCCTGTCAAAATTCGATGTAGTAATTATTCTTTATTGTAATTTTGTTCACTTTGCCTACATGTAATCAATATAAAATATTGTATTTTTCATTGAATTTTGATTATTTCATTAATGTATATGTGTAATTTTTTACTTTTAGATCCCAATCCCTTTTCTTTATTTCATTTTACTTTTGTTTCAAACTAATATTTTTAGTATTTGTATATAAATATATGTAAATATTTAAATGAATAGTAAAATAAATATATAGAATTTTGTTTCATTTTATTCATGGTTTATATAATTTTCTGTTTAAAAAAAATATATTTAATTTCCAGTTGACTAAAGATGGTGATCGTCTGAATTCAATATTGAGCCCCATAAAAGTTTCAAGTACATTTAGTCAAATTTATTTTTTGTTCATTGGAAAATTGTCAAGTACTCACAAAGGTTGTAAATTTCTAAATAGATGCAGCACATTTCAAAAGTAAGTATTTCTGAAATCTTCATTAATAATGAAATTCATTATTTGAAAATCCATAGAAAACATGTTTTGTAACATAAAAAGTGGTGCACCAAGAAGGAGTTACTCAAATGACATGAAAATCAGTAAATTGAAAACAGCATGATTGAAATTGAATGTCTTGTTCAGGAAAGAGCAAAAATAAAAATAAAATAAATGTATTGGTCCATCTCTGACCCTGATGCAATCTGTTATCTAACTCATGTCTTGCAAGATTGTGTGCCATATATGTTTCAATATGTGGGTTAGATTGGCATAATCCCCCCGCCCCCAACAACAGCCAGAGAAATGGGCATCAGAGCCCAAGCATGTTATATAGGGAAGACATCTAGGGACCATGTATGTCTAGCAAATATTGGAGAAACATGAAGACAAGCAGTTAAAAATTGTCTGAAGGCACTGGGCAATATCCTGTTGAAAAGTAGGCCCTGCTGTCCATGAAAAGAAGACAGCATTACAGGGTAAAGAGTGTCATGAATGAGAGTCAAAGAAATAACAACTATCAAATGAAAGGGCTTTCCATACCAAAACTGTGAGTTTTGGAATTATATGATTGATGACAGTCAAGTGAGTACCCCATCACTGTCTTAACTGTCTCTAGACATAACTTGGTGGCCATCAGAGCTCAATTCAATGTAGTGTTCATTGCTGAAAACAATTCTATTTTAGTATTTGAAATTTCTGCTCAAATGTTTGCAAATACACTGGAGACATTTTTGGCTGCATACAACAATAAGAGGCAGTTAATTCAATAATCTCATTGTTGCCAGCCCCTTTTTAAATGTCTATCCATGGTCATTGCATTCTCTGGTGTTCCAGTTATATATTGGATTGTTGATAAGGAGCTGTGAACATAATCGTATCTCCACTCTGTCCTTGCAGTCTCTTTTTGTCATTGCTCTCGGTTGATCACTATCTTTTTGATGTTCTGTTTGGCCAAGGTTCTTCCTTTCTTGCCATCCTCATTAAGTTATATCACTCTAACCTAAATGCTGAGCAATCTTGGAATTTTATCATGCTGTTTCTTGAATCCAGTTGCATGTTTTCTCAGATGGCAACATCTGCTCATACTGTTCACATTTTCATCTGCAAGGATTAGTACAGACCATATAGGTCGGCAAAATCATTCTCTCATGGTAGATATGCTTTAATATTGAAATGTTCTCTGTTTTATAAACTACCTGAATGTTTGTTGTGATTCGTTACCTCCTGTTAGTCGGTCATTGGTCAAAAGTTAAGCATTTACATGTGCATTTTCATTCATTTGGATAACTCCTTGATGCATTGCTTTTTTTTATTAAAGAGTGCATATGAATATTTTTTTAAAAAAAAATAAAATAAAGCAATTTTAGTGAAATATCTGTAGATTGTATTTGTAAATTGTTTGATTGTGAAAGAAGATACATTATAAAAGCAATTTCTTGGGTGAGTGAGTGAATATTAACGTTGCACTGTTCAGCTACACGAGGGCTTTTGGCAACGAACCTCGTAATTTTGAACCATGGTCAAGTGACGAGGATGACACCTGAGCTGGCACCCCCTCTCCTAACTACCACACCAACATGAGGACCAACTTGACAGATTTGACGTGCATGGCCCCCCTACACGGCAGGTCTTTAGTGGTACTAGGCTCAAACTCATGACATGCCTGCCGTGATCCGATACCTTAACCACAGCCCCCAGCAATTTCTTGGAGTTGCATTGCTATTATCACTTGAGAAAACTTTGTAATGTATTACTTCTCTGTAAAAAATCATTCATATGAGCTTGCACAAGTCAATCATATTTGTTATATATAGAAAGAACATTGATATTTGATATGGGGTTATTTGAATTACAGAATTTTACTTGTTTCTAGATATATTTGAATTCAACAATCTGATGTGTTCATGGCTGTGTTTTTCTTTTCTTTCTAACAGTGACATTCATTGAATGGTCATGTCAGGATAGTAATTTTTTATCCTTGGTCTTTTGGCTATCAGTTTTTTCTTTCTTTTTTTCATGAATGATTGTCAGTTTTTACAATTCAAAATCTAATTGTCAAAGTACTAAAAACTTTATTTTATATGTAATATTTATGAATATATTTATACAAAATATGACAGGTATAAAAAAATAATTATATTTTCCTGCAAGATTTTAAGCTTTGTATAATTCTTCTTGGCTTTGCAAGACTAATTCTTAAAGTGTTCTTTGAAATTATTGGATTCTGTTATCTTGAAATTTTGATCACGATCAATTCAGGTGCTTTTGAAAGAAAGAAAATACATATTTAACTGCTACCAGCTCTATAAATTTCTCATTTCTTATATGTTAGAGCACTATTGAATTATTGGTGACCCATTCCTTGTGCACTATAGCAATGTTCCGCAACCCCCAGTCCGCGTATCAAATACTACCGGTCCGCACAAGAAACATTAAATTATTTCTCTTTTATTTACTGTGGTATATTTTTCTTAGGTTTAGGCTACTTTTTATGAAAATCACTTAATATTCCTTGTTAAATCACTTTATATTCATTTTTTGGTGTAGCTATATTTTATTCAGAAGTCATGATTAAATACAATTAAATTAAAATTATTAAAATAAAACAGTCTAAAATATAGACAATCAACTTCCTCCCCCTCAGCGGACCACGGTAAAATTAACAAACGTTGACCGGTCTGCAGCGATAAAAAGGTTGCGGAGCATTGTATGATAGTATAACTTAATTTTAAAGTGATAAGGTTGCTGCATAGCTTAAAGAGAAAAATCAATTAGCAGTTGATAAGTTATTTTTTCAACAAAACTATTACCATGCCTAATTACTTATGATACAATTTTGTTTTTAATTTAGAGAAATCTTTGAAAAATTATTTATAACAGATTTTTTTGTTATAATCAATGAAATCACAAAGTCAGCTTCAGTAATCACATTGAAGCTGATATATTTCTCTCAAGTTAATTATAACTGTTACATGAGAGAAAATTTCTTACTTTAAAATTATACATAAATACTTTTTTTAAAAAGTGTCATAGTTTTTTCTTCTTTCTTTCCAGTCTTTTCCATCTTGTTAGTGTTACCAATCAAGATATATACATTAAACTCATAGTCTCATCATTAGATTACACAAAAGAAGGTTTCTCAAGAGCTATCCTTACCAAAGTTCTGACTGGTACTGAAGAGGTTAGTTGAATTTAATTTCCTTTAACATATTTCTGTGCTTAAAGTATTTTGTAAAACATGTGTATGAATGTTTATTTTTTTAACATCTAAATGATGAATAAAGAAAAAAGAGCAGCTGTTTGTTTACTTAATATGAACTCTTTATTTATTTTTCCATAATCAATTAGGCCACTCGTTTGTATGCAACAAATTTTCTCCTTATACTACTGAGAGCTAAACTGCCAGATTATCGCAAATGGGCTATTGAAGTTTTGGTATACCAGCTCCATGACTCCAGTAAATTAGTGTCTGCTGCTGCTCTTGATATTTTAGATGAAGCATGTACAATTCAGGTCAGTGTACAAGTTTAAAAAAAGAGTTAGTTTGTTGTCAAAGTAATTTTGATAAGTAATCTTAAAATTGTGTGATTTCACAGTTATTTCAAATTGCATTATGAATAATATGCATTTAGTGTATGTTTATAATATTCCTTTCCCAAATGATAACGAGGGGAAAATGTTTCTTACAAAATGCTTTCAGAATATTATTTGAAATAAATATTAAAATGATCCTATTGAAAATACTATTTAAAGTTGAACTAGATTTTAAAACAAATTGGAATTTATGTACTCATATTATTCCTTCCTATTTGTCCTCTTTTAGAATTCCTGTTTTAATGTTTGTGCTACAGCTTCTCAACTTGTTGTAAATAAAGCTGAACAAAAAATTATAAAGTTACAAGTGTTATATGAGAGGATAAAATTGTAGCTTAATATATCAGAAATAATGTTATAAAAGCGTTTTTTAAATGCTGTTAATTTATGAGGTTTAAATTCTTGAATTTTACGTTTTCTTTAGAGAGGAGCAATTCATAAAGTCATTGTAATTATTACATGAGACTATTTTTTATTCAACTTAAAAATGCTACCTGTCAATTTTAAAGTTATATATATAAAGCTGCAGTCTCTAGCTTTAAATTTCAAGAAGCATGAAAAAGTAGTTTTAATGTAGCTCATGCATGTTGTAAGAAGCTACTAAAATAGGTCTTCAGTGCTCAGGGCATCTACCCCTGGGGCTTATATCAGGGGACGGGACTTCTGGGTTGGGTATAAAGGAAACCTTACTGTTTTAAAATAAAGCTCAGTTCAGAAACCTCAACAAAGTGCAACAACCAGTTTGATTCCACCCAGTTAACTCTGAATTGATTCCTGCCCATACATAACAAATTTGACCAGTTGCTTTATGAACATATGAGGCATTTTTAATGGCTTTTGACTGTTTAAATGAAATTCTTCCAGGCATATCTTGTTC
The DNA here is from genome assembly GCA_019973955.1 of Trichonephila inaurata madagascariensis. Taxonomy (NCBI): domain Eukaryota; kingdom Metazoa; phylum Arthropoda; class Arachnida; order Araneae; family Nephilidae; genus Trichonephila; species Trichonephila inaurata. Next base: position 582,050 of record BMAV01000420.1, read on the forward strand.
CAGTAAAATGCTCCAATATTATATTTTTTCTTTTTAATATTGCTATTTTGTAGCATTCAATTGTAAAAAATTTCTGTATATATATATATGACTTGATTTGAAGTCAGAAACAGACTTAGTTTTTAAAAAGGATCTTCATTTGATAAAAGTTAGACGTCTTCTGACGCTAAGAGCAGAGAGGGAAAAAGCACGCCACCGGGAAAATCTTAAGTGGACTAACACGTAAAAAGCAGATGTGATAAGTATGGTGGATTTTAAGAGTGAACTTGAAAGTTAATGCTGACATATGGGCCTATTAAATATAACGATCTGGAATTAAACATGTTTATTGGCTAGGCCATATGTTTGGAAGAAATAAATGGGCGATTAGTTTGATACTTGAAGATGAAATGAAAAAGATGAGTTAAGTGCTAGATAGAGAATTTAATTTTTAATCTAATTTAATTATCCTTACATATATATACACACACACACATATATAAAATCTTACAGAGCATTAAAATATCTATATATTATTAATAAAATCAAGAACTACACCTATTTTAAGGAGAACTTGCCATCAAGTATATTTTCATTGTTGATTAATTAATTAAAGTAGTTGAGAAATATTGCCTTTTTTAAAGTTTGTTCATTTCAGCAACAACAAAATGCAAGTTAAATTACCTTCACAATCTTTAATCAAATCAATTGTAACATTGAAACTGTTTTGCTGTCTGAAATTAAAGGAGTAATCATGATATTTCTGTACCATTATCATCTAAAACTTGAGTGGCTGATACTTTTGCAAAAAGAAGAAAAGACTCAGCTTTTTCCCTTGCCTTTCTGTTGCTTCTAAAAATTGAAAAGTTCATTTCCTTGCTAATTCTGTTGATGTTAAATGGGAATGAATGAGGCTGAGAGGAAATTTAAAAGTTTTGCAACAAAATCATTTTTAATGGCTACAAGTATTATACTGGTCAAAATAGTTGCGATTTCTCAAATAGGAGTGGAAACAGTTAATGTCTGTGTTGACTTTGGTTTACTTATTTGCTTTTGCAGACTTTCAAGGGCATTAGAAGAACTGGCAGATTTTGTGATGTTAGCTATTTGATTAAAAGAAAACAGGATTTAATTTCAAAATTTGATTAGTCATTGTTGCTAATTTTGTGTTATGATAATGTTGAATATGAACATTGAAAGATGTTAAAAAAAAGGAAGTGTTTCTAATAACGTATTGGTACTTAATCTCCTCCTAAGTTTTATATTTTCTTTAAAAATAAAAAGTTTTCTGCCTCCTCCTACTCAAATGTGCTGTACAATCTGAATGTTTCATGTTTGGAATAACAGGAAAAAGCCCATATTTTATAAAAATATTCATCTTTTTTGTTTAGGTCAAATGTCTGATATGAGCTAAATTTATTCTAGAGAAATCCATTGAACTCGCTGTATAATCATATTTAGTTTGATAAACAATATTATATTCTAAGTTTAACTTCAAATTGCAAAAATCAGTTTTAGAATCGAATTTTCAAAAAGAAAAAATGTAGCTCTCATCTGGACAATAGCATTTCCTACATAAATGTATTGTAAATTAGATGATTAAATTGTGCTTGCGAATTAAATTCTTCTATTGATGAAATATATATTCATTAGTTGCAAGAGGCATGCAGTGTATATATATGTTTAATAACATTATGGATTTTCATTTAATGCAAAAAAAGCTCTATACTCAATATTTTTACTCCTTTATGAAATATTATGACTATTAAAATTATATTTATCAATCTAACATTGCATAGTATCTTTAATGCTCTTCATATAAATTTATTTTACAAATTAAATATTTATTAGAAATAATGCACCTTTTTTTTATTGGTCATAATCTGGTCTAAATTATATTTATTATCACTGTTAAAGAAAATAGCCATGCAATACTAATTAAAAAGTACTAAGTTATGATACTATCACATGTGAATATTTTGTTTTAAAAATAACTTCAAACACTAACTTTTTCTAGTTTCCTTTCACTGATGGAATTTTAAACTTAACTAGTCTTGCTTTATTGTCTTTCAATTCTATGTATTTTGTTTAAAATGCACACTATACTACTTTTGTTTAAAAAATATCCTAGAAAGGGGTTTACCTTGAAGAAATCCATTTAGACAGTTTATATCTAAAGTTTCTGGTATTTTATATTGTGTTTTGTCAATTTTTTCTCTCTTTCATTTTTTACACTATAAAAAAATCAAGATCATAATATTTTAGGAAAACTTAGAAGCTCTTATATCTCTAAGACCTTCACTTTTACAATTGGGAGACAAAGGTTTATTATTGCTTGTAAGATATCTTTCCGTCCAGAGTGGTTTCAACTTTCTGCAAGAATCTAATTTTCTATGTTGTGAATTAGAACGTTGGCAACAAGTAAGTTTTAAACTTATTATTTTATATAAAACCTTATTTAAATGAGGGAAAAACCAATACATATTACAATTTTCAATACATACAGTTTTGTTTACATATCTTTTGGAGGTTGCAGTTTATGTTTTATAAGTTTTAAGCAAATTATGCATGTGGAGTTTGAATAGAGAATAAATATGAAATGTATGAATTTGTTTTTGATCTAAGGTATTTGTTTAAAAATAATTTTTGAAATATATTACATTTAAATTATTTAGATTTATATATAAATAAAACTATGTATTGGATTATAACGAATAAAAAAAGAAATTGTAATCTTTCTGAGTTAATATATTTTTGTGCTTATTGTTCAATAATTTTTTTTTGCATAAAATGATCTTTAAAAGTATTTAACCATTGCAGGAGGTTGCAGCTTTTTTGTTTTATATTGTGGTGAACTGTAAATTAAATATGCAATTTATGTTAAAGTAGTTTATATTTGATCAATTTAACCTTTATTGTTTTTAAATTTAATTTTAAACATAAAATACATATACTTGTAAAAATAAAAACTGTAAACTCTACATTTTAGAATTGAGAATATTACACATAGTTCATATATATTTGTGTATTTTTTTTAAAAGTGAAATAAAAATCAGTTTTTTTTCCCTCCTAGGTTTATAATTATAAATATGTTAAAGTAGTTGAAGATTTATTAAATGAAGCCTTTACACACCATAGAAGAGGTATTGAAGGAACTTATGGAAGGCGCAGCTCAGATATGAGGTAATACTCATTAGAAAAACTAATGTTTTTTAAAAAACCTTTTCCTTGATTATTTATTAGACTTGGACAGTCACCCCCCCCCCCCTTCTAAAAAAAAAGTGTATTATTTTACATACATTATCAATAGATGGCAATATTTTTAAAAAAGTTATTATGAAGGAATATTTTTTAATAATATAATCAGTTCTTATCAAATTGATAGAAATTGTAAATATTTTTAACATTAATTTTTCCTGTCATATATTTACCCTAGTTATTCCATTTAAAAAACATTACATAAATACATTCCTAATTAATTAATGCTATTAAATTAAAACTGGATTAAATAATTATAAATCACTAACAAAAAAATATAATCAAACATTTGATTAAAATGCAATCAAAATATTGCATTAATGAAAACTGTTAGATGTGTATTATTATTTCATATGATATTTTGATATTTTAAAAATTACATTAAAGAAAGTATAATTGAATCATACTCTCATACATAATTCTTTGTTTTTTAAAGTTCTGTAAGCAAATTACATTTTAAAATAAAAAAGACTAATCATTTGATAATAACTGAAAAATTGTTCTGTATATTTTTTATAATTTAGAAAAAACTATTAGCACCAGAAAATAATTTATATATATGTTTTTTTTATTTGTCAAATATAAAGAATAGAATAATATTTCATTTTATTTATTGTGTATTGTGTTATAAGATGCTAATAGCTACATGTTTTGTTTGCTCCTACAAGAATAAAGAAGTAAATAGTGACCTATCGGATAAGAATCTAATATCTAACGGAAGAGTGTTATTATTTACACTGTACTTGAAGACTTTGAAGCTTGAAGCTAAATATAATCAGTATTGAAATAGTCAGTATATTCACTTACTGAAATTACAACCTTCATCATTTTTCTTTTTATTAATATTTGCAAATACTCTTTAAGATTTTATTCATTTACAAAAAGGCTGACTCTGCTTTGAACATCATGTAAAATATGTATTTAATATTTTGATGTAGCATATTAAAAAGCTTAAAATTTTGTTTTTATTAAGAGTTAATTCATTATTTTTCTGCTTAGGTATGACTTTGTAATCACCTCTCAAAGTTGACTGAGTATTTATATATTTTTCCTTACAAAATTAGTGTTATTTTCTTTAATATAATTCTTTGATATTCCAGTAGCTGTAATCAATTTATATAACACCAGAATTAGTTAGTATTTACTACCAGAATACATTTCAACTTTTTTTATACACATTGAATCTCTGTGTCATCTCTCTCTCTTTCAATATATAGAAATTTAATTTGGTGATTATGTTTAAGAATAAATAGTCAAAATTTTTTTCAGAGTGGAAAAAGATTAATGTATAATTAAAATTTTATCAGAAGATGGTGATTAAACTAAATAACTATATATGTTAAAAACAGTGAGATATTTTTCTTTTTGTTTGTATAATTTTTAATTCTGTTTTTCATTTGATGTATATAGCCATTCTGTACGTAATGTTTATCTACCACCACATATGTATGGACAACTTGTTCAGCATGCTGAAGGAGTTAAAGTACTACAAAATAATGGTGTACTTCCTGAATTGTTCCATAATATACGCTATCCAAATTTTTCTACTGACATGGCTATTTTACACTTGAAAGCATCTTTATGGGCTGTGGTAAGTAAAGAAATTAAGACAAGTATAAACCACATTTGTTTTAATTCAACTCTTTTTATGATATAATCATTTAAAATGTTAATTGAGATAATTTCAAGCTCTAATAAATTGTAAAAATAAATTCATGTCAACATCTAATTAGGTCAAAGAAAAGTTGGACATCAAACACATGAGCTGCTAGTGTGATTGTGACTCTCAATCGCAATGTTTGAATTTTCTCAGAAACTTAACTTCATTGACTGATCTTTTCAATGAAAAATGTTTTGAATCTATTAAAATTTATCAATTAAAGATTAAACAGTAATTTTTTTAAAAAAAATGTCTTTAGCTTTTTTTATGATCAGTAAATGTTGTAAATTTACAAGTTTTAATTTTTTTTTCTGATCCTAATATTTCAAATTAAACTCATCATTTGCCCTCCTATGTACAATGTCATTGATCGGTGATTATTTTTAATTCTCTAATCGATCAGTAGTTGTAATCATATCATTTGTCCTTTAAGGTTATGCTATGATAATAATTGAGATTTTCAAAGCTTCCCAATCACATTCAAGTGGAGGAACACTGGGTCAAACTTTTGATCAAATTATTTTGAAAAGTACTTAAGCAGGATGGCTCTTTTTGTCAAGATCAATTCCTGAAATTTCTCAAAAATCTGACTTTAAAGTACATTATTTGAATAACAATATTACATTATTTTATAAAATATGCCTAGTAATAAATTCATAGATGATAAAATATTTTAAAGGAAAATTGTGTCTACCAAGTTATGTTTATTAAAGTTGAAAAGAATAAAATAAAATTTGTAATAAATTATAAATTAATTATTATTTTTGCAATGGATGCATAATAAAATTAAATATTGCTAATTTTACTAAAAAATGTGTTTTTTTTAGCTTTTTGCATTTAATAAATGTTTTAAATTTGTAGGTTTTATTTATTTTTTGGCTCATATTCTTTCAATAAAAAAATTTTATGCATTCTAATGTACATTACATTTACCAACTTTCATACCATTGGGATAACTCCTTGCTGCATCCTTTTTTATGGTATGCTGTGTGTATTTGCGACACATGAATTACAGTTCATTTTTTTATAATTATACAAAATTAAGAAATATAAGTCTTTTTAAAGTATTCACAATTTTCTTCACTGCTGTAAATACACGCATTTATATATAGCAGGATTTTAATAAATGTTTAATTAGGCAGTCAAGATAAATTTCTTTTTTTCTTGGCTTTAATATATATCACCTTATTTATTTAATATATTTGGTTATTAATATATTAAAAATATTTTCTCCTTTTATTCCTTTTAGGGTCATATAGGATCTTATTCTCTTGGTTTGAGAATAATAATTAAAGAAAATCTTATTCTCAATATAGTTGACTTAGCAGCCAGTGCTCCTGTTTTTGCTGTAAGAGGGTAAGCTTGTTTTTATTGTGATTCAATTAGACAACTTTTTGCTATAATTAGACATACTTCATTATTCATTTTAATGATATTATAGACATATTTTTTCATAATGTTATTAAAATAAAAATTGCTAATATATATGTATGGAAGTAACTAAAATTTGAAGCAAATTAAAAAATTTCCTTTAATTTCAATGTATTTGCATTTATAAACAATAATTTAACTTCCTCTTCCCTCCATGTTCAAATATGTTTCAATATACAAAAAACATATAGATCTATTATATTTCCATATTAATAAATAATTTTGAAGTACAAAATATTTTTTGAAATACAATTTTATGACTAGGTTTATATTTAAATGACTCATTATACCTAAGTTTTAAAATTTTTAAAAATAAAGTCTTAAATGTAGCTTTATAATTGTGTAAGAGATGTTATCAATGCTATTATTTAAATATTTCCCTAGTTTAAAATCATATAAGATTATATAAAACTATACAATAAAAAACTTGTTAATAATGAATACTGCTTAAATTGACAGGTAGTGCCTTTTTGTAGTAAAGAAATATTTAGAGAATCCTGTAGATTTTTAAAGCTATTTTTATACTATCACACACAATAGTGTGGTGAATATATTTTTAGTTTATGTTAAATGTCATTTCTAACCATTTTTATTTATTTATTTTTGTAATTTTGCTTGCAAGATGAATGTGCTTGTATTTTGCATTAATTATTAATGTTAGCGATACTTTTATATGCAGATGTTTATAAATTATAAGCTTTTTTTTAAAAAATAATGACTTTTATATTTATAAGAGTTTAGAAAAATCCAATGTAATGTATAAGACTAAGAAATCTACTTAATGCTTAGCAGTTTTATGCACAGTTTCAATTTAATCAAATAATTTGTATAGGAAAAATTTTTCTTAGAGTTTCATTGTTTTAGTAACTGAAATTATAATTTCAAGTGTTATTTGTGTGACTGTGAGAGAAAATAGCATTTCAAATAATTTTTTTAATGTTCTTTAGAACCTGTTACTTTGTTTTGGGTTTGTTAAGTTCAACTATAGAAGGTGCAGATGTTCTAAGAGAATATGGCTGGGAAGCTGTTCAGAGGAATCATGAAGAAAAGTGGCCTCTCATTAAAGAAGAGTTTTTGGTAGATGCTTCACAAATGGCAAGAAAATCAACTTGGTCATTTAGTAGCATGAGTAGTGACTGGCCATTGGGAGCACTTCCTACCAGTCTATCATTCATTGTCAGAACTTCGCAGTTTGATTTGACTAGAAGCCAAAGTCAAATTTCAAATACCTCCACTGAAGATATTTTACAAAATTCTTGTATTAATCTGCAAACCCATTATAATTCTTTTGCTGATCCTGATTCAACCTCTAACAACAGCCGTCCCCGCTCCTCCTCGGACTGCCAAACTGACACAAAAGAAAATGCCCTGTTCCAAGTAGCTGAATCATCTAGTTGGGATGCTTTAAATTCCTATTCCTCGTTTACACTGCCTGTTGATTTTAAGAGGTATACAAAGAGAAGGAGTATCAGTACTTCTGAAGTAGATATGAAAACCTTTGACTTCCATACAGAAAGTGATGTTGAGGAAGTTGATGAAAATGAAGTGACAAACTCCAAAGTTGCTTTTTTTCATGCTGATGAGGATTTACCAGAACCAAAGCAACATTCCTTAAGTCATTCTAATGTACATCCTGTTGCCAGTGAATCATCTATTAACTCATCAAAATCATCTGATGGTTGTGTAGAGCGACCTTCATTGTTAAAACAACTTTCTCGTGGACATAGTTTACATCTTCATAGTCCAGTGTCACCTGATAAACCATCCCCATTATTATTAACAAGTGCCCGAGATGCCCTAGGCTATGCTACCCTAAAAGACATACAAAGACGACGTGTTAATTCTTTGAGTTTCCATGATGCATCTTCAACGCAAGTAGATGTTTCTCTGCGATATCTCAAATCGCAAAGTCTGGATGCAGATTCTGCCAAAGTATTTAATGTGTAAGCAGTGTGTTACTTTTTATAATATAACATCATTAGTTGATAATATTTTCATTGTGTTTTTAATCCTTTTTCATTGAACATATTTTATGCATGTTGTAGTCCAAATGATCTGCTTTTCACGGAAACTGAAGAAGATTCTATAAAATCGAGAAATTTAAGCCAAGACACTGAAACAGTTGAAAGTCGTTTTATTGGTTTATGTCTTCCTTCTAATTTGGATTTTATTTTGCATGTAAGTTTTGAATCTGGCCTTTTTAAAAGGATTAATAGAATATTATTCATAGTTGTATCAATTTATAAAAAGACTTTTCTTCACTGTATTCCAATCATATTTTTTTATTCATAATCTTATAATTTATATTCCATTATGTAAATATTAATATTTCATTTATTTTAATTTACTTGATTAAAATGTAAAATATAAAACACATTTCATGTCTCATAAAAAGTTTGAAATGTTCTTAAATATAATAGATTTTTAATAAGAATATTTTTTATATTATGCATTTTTATTACATATATACTGCATATTTTTAGAACATAACTTTAACCACAAATTAATTATTCAGGTTTTGGAATTATACCTTTTTATAAAATTTATTTTTTATTGTTTCATTCTTTAATTTAATATTCAAACAAAATTTACCTGTGAGTGTATATATACCATAAAATCCAGCGTATAATATGCACTTTTAACACAAAAAATAAGATCAAAATTTGTGGTTTGTGGCCAAATATGAAAACGAGACTTTTAAAAATAAAAAAGAGATGAGACTGAAAAAAATTAGACTTCTATATAGATAGGAATATTGTTTATTTAAAAGAAATGACATACCTTATATACTTAATGGGTTGTAGTTCTAGAAATGTACTATTTTTTCAAAAGCCTGGGATAATACCTCAATTAAATGACATTAAAACATAACAGAATTGGCCATGCACATTTCAAGTTTTTTACAAAAAAAAGGGGTGCGCATTATCTGCCAGATTTTATGGTATATAATATATCAGTTTGCTCTCATGTATAGATTTAGAGAGTGTATCAAAACTAGAAATCTCATTAAAAATTATGCATTTGCTATTTTGTCAGGTTTTAGCCACATATTTATTTTTCTGTATTAATTCATTTTATACTTTTATATGCATATTTATGTAAAAATTATTGGATTATTTAACTTTCATATTTGAATATTTCAATTATTATATATTCAGGTGTTATAAAATTAATTTATTGTACATTTTAATGCAATTAAATATGGCTACTTTTTTGGAATATATTAAATATGTATGGGCAATTATAAACTTTATTATTTTCTTTGTTTATTTGTAATACTCTATGCTTTGAACAATATTATTTATTAGGTGCCAAAACACTCTGATGAACCGGAATCTGAAATTGAAATTGTTCCTCCAAAAGCAGATGGTGAAATTTTTTGTTTGTTTTTAAAAGATTATTTATGTAGTTTTTAATATTTTTTAAAAAAATTAATAAAACAGTTAATGTAATTAAATATTTAAATTCAAATAGAAGCTATGAAACATTTTTTATTTGAATTATAAAATTTATTAGAAATCTTTTGTTAGTTATGAAAACCATCTTTTCCTTTGTCTGTGAAGTAATTATTGATAAACCATAATGTATATAAAATGCTTTTGGAGTTGTTATTTGTTTGTACTAAGTGGCCATGATAGTTGAGTGATGATCATGGTCATAAACTCTTGGCTGGCAGCATCGAGTCGCATGTTCAAATCCTAGTGCCATTTAGGATTTGCCAGATAGAGGGACTGATACTCATTAAATGGAGGCCCAGTCTTCCCATTGGTGTGGTGTGAAAAAATAGAGAGGGTTTGCTAGCTCAGGTGTCTTACTTGTCATTTGACCTTGATTCAAAATTATAAGGTATGTCGTTAATAACCCTCATTTTGCTTCAGAGTGCTATGTACATTAAAATCAAATCAAATTAACAGTGTCAAACTGGTTGGGAATGATGTGTATTTTCATGTTAGTCATATCTTATATTATTTTAGCAGCATAAAGGCTTTTTCTTTTTTCAATTCATTGTAAATCATATTCATAATTTTGTATAATTTATACAAAAATAATAATTTAGTTTTAACAATGTTTGTGAAACAAAGATGATATAAAAGGAATTGCTTCTATTTATTGCAGTTAAAAACTGTTAAAAGTGAAAAAAATATTAAAAAATATAGGATTTTATTAGATATGGTTTTCATATGCATCTTAGAGAAATGTCCCAAAAGAAAATTATTCTTAAATGTATAAAGAAAAAGACAGTGTTTCAATGTTGCAATTAAATAGAACTTTTTAAACTATTTTAACATACTTAAATTATTAAAAATTGAATATAAAATATATATGTAAATAATCTTACATCTTACTAACAAATAAGTCTTGTAAGAAATAATTTTATTAAAATGAAAATAAATTGAAAATCTGTCAATTACTTAGTGTCAGAATTGGAAAAAGTTGTTATTTATTTTTTAATAATATGGAAATCAGTTTCATTTGAATTATTTTTTTTCTACTTTTCTAAAATGCTTCTAATAAAATTTTTGTAATTTTTCTTTATTGAATAATTCACCATTGTATTTTTTTAGCTGCAACGAATTCTAAAGATCCAGACTCAGCTTTTGAATTTCATTCAGAAGAGAACTGTATTTCTAATCATTCCTTTGCTGATAAGCGCAGTTTACAGAGAACCATTATTGATGGTGAAGAATCTTCTTGTTTTTATCATTATTTATTAAATCCTTGACTAAGTAGTTGCAAATTGATAGTTCTTCAAAATATTAATTTATTAAGAAGCAGCAATTAAGTTTACTATAAACAACTAATTAAATGCATTTTAACTGAATAAAAATTTAAATTTTGCTCTTGCAGGAAAAAAAAAAACTGAGCATCCTGAACAAAATTATCCAATATCCTGTATAATTATTATACAATTTTTTTAAATCTTAAGTTGGTAAATAATTAACAGCCCATAATCATTAAATTTAATTTCAATTATAGTGTATATATTAGTTACTTAACTGGAATTTTATAAAAACAGCTAATAACTGCATTTGTTAATTTTTTTTTATCATCACTACTGCAGTTTCCTGGGGTTAATGTTGAGATGCAGAGAAAGTTCATTTATACAATTAAATGACTTCAGACATGATCAAATAGTTGGATACAAGAAGTAAGGCGATTTTATTGAATGATAAGCTACCACTTTTATCATATAAACAGGTAAAACGTATAGGTAACAGTGACTTGCTAAATGTGAATTAAGGGAAATTCTAAAATGCCATGATGTGCAAATGCAAAGTAATAGTACAATGGTTGATTGATCAATGTACTTTAGTATGTGTGTGTGTGTGTGTGAGAGAGAGAGATTGTTGTATAACGTGTTGGTAATTTTTCCCCACTTATCATATGCTACTTTTTGCCATTTCGTTACACTTGGTGGATTATGTTTGCATTGTTTTTTTTTTAAGATAAATTCCAAGATAGTAATTTGGGTGATATTATACTTGGTTATCATGGTAGTTTCTGTCTTAGAAGAGATACTAGGGGAGCTAATTGGGTTTTTGCTTAAGCACACAGTCATCACCTTATATTCATGCTAAGAATTGTTAAAAGAATAATTCTGCTTACAATAATTCAACAATATGTTGTTACATCTTGTAATTACCTTTCTTTTTCTGGCATATAATTCTGAAGCCATTTTTTAATGGGATAATCAGGTACTTTATAACATGCATATTTTTACCTTATCCACATGCTATCAAATTTTTCATGAATTACCGAAGTTGCCAAACTTTTCACTAGCCAAATTTGAACATCAAAAGATATTGGAAATCTGTAACAAGTGACAGGCAGAAATTTTCATAGAAGGAGATTAGAATTTTGTATTCTTTCTTGTCTAACTGTATATAAGTATGTTTTCAGCATCTTTGAAATTGTAACTTTTCATCATACTCACATATATGTATGTGTTTTATGTGTGTTTGTTCACAGTGGAAAAAGACACTTTCTTAGTATTACTTTTGTTTCTCTCTCCCCCCCCCTCAAAGAAGTTGTGATGTTAATTTCTTATTTTACTGTGCTTAATATAGCATTCTAGATATATGTTATGTAGTATGTGTGTTTATCTGCATTATTTGTGTAGCAGAAATTGCATGTATTCCTGAATTCATACCATGCTATTCAACATTTTATTTTTAAAATTATAGAAGAATCAGAGGAACAGTCTTCTGTGACTGTGAAGTCTAATGAAGACAGCATTTGTAAAAAGATTTTGCCATTGGAAAGATCCAACTCTGTTAAAGGTAAACATTTAATTTGCCTTATAAATATTTTGATTTTGTTCATGAAACCTTGTGTGTTTAGTAATATCTGTTATCTTCACAAAAATTTTCTTACAGTAAATATATGTTTGCTGTAAAAAAAGCTTTTAAGTGTTGACAATATTTAAAATATTGAATGTGTTGAAATATTTAATATAGATTTTCCATTTATAAAAGAAATTTGTGAGATGTTAACATTCTCCTTAAATGAATTAAATTGATTCTTATGAAAATTGAATAAAATAAAATAAAAAATTTCTCTTGTTGATATCAGTTTTTTCTGTTAATTAATCTGATTTAATTAATTAATTTCTGAACTAAATCTCAGTAAAGGAAAATGTACTCCAAAAATTGGTTCTACACCAGTGATAAACTGTTCTGCCTTTACAAAGGGCTTATTATATTTTTTCCAGAATCCTATCTCTAGAAAGAGTTTGAGAGGGTTACCTTTAATTTATAATTTTCTTTTTTGTAGAATTTATATTACTAATTCTTAAACTTAAGATACAAAGAATAAATACATAAGAACACTTAGAAATAAGCTTAAGTTAGGAAATATGAAAAAAGACATAAGTTTTAATGAGAGCTTTGTTTAGGAAAGGAATAATGTTTTTGGCTATTTGACCAAGAATGGATTATATATCAAATATAAGTGATTACTTTCAACCTTTTGAATTAAATTAACTATTGTTAAAACAGGATTATTTGTTACCTTACCTCAAAGAAAAATAATAAATCATTTTAACCTGTATAAAAATAACTGCTGCTTTTTTCTCTCTTTGTAAGGAAAAGGGAAAAAAATGTATATTTCTTTGTTCTCTCACTAGTTCTACGTAGCTTAAGAAAATCCTTGGGAAATATGTACCAAGTAATCATTGACCTATGTTTCATGTCCTAGATTAGGAGTCGGCAAATAATGACCTACAAGCTACATGTAGCCCACAAATAGTTTTTTTTTTCACCCCACAAAGACTGTCGTGAAATCCGCCTTAAGCTGAAATTTCCCTCCTAGGCTCCAACAAAGATTTGCATCGTATTTTCGCCTAAGACTGTTACATCAACACACATGCACAAACACAAATTTTATAACAGGTAAAAATTAAGAAAAACGAAGAAGTAACTACCAGCTAACATGCTGACAGCACATGCAGATAAAAAAAATAAATTATATAACATTTCTGCCGAGTGCCAGCAATCTATTTTAAATTAAATACATGTTACCATACTTTACAATGTAGTTAAAATTGACAAATCAGAATAGCATGCAAAGGTTACATCACACTAAATGTGGAAATCATCTGAAAAAAAAAACATCGTTTCTATGTGCTCACATGATTACATTTTTCCACTTCTATTTTGAAAGTGGAAGAATGGAAGTAGCAAAATAGTTCCATCAAATATATATTTGCAATGCTTCTCCGGTTGATCTGGTTAATTTCAACTTTATCTTTGCAACAGTAATTATATACATTTCTACCTTTAGTGAAGCCATAAACCCTCCCAAAAAACATAAAATCAGGGAAGAATGTCTTGTGTTTAATGAAAGTTGAACAACCAAAAATTTCTTTGATAATTTGTGGAATAAAGTAGTGTGTCTATTTGTATCATGAAATGTTATCCATATTTAAAGAGTACAATCTAAAATGACACCACAAATCAAAAGAATTGTAAATTTGGTTGCAAACTTTCCCAGGATGAACAAAAAATAAAAGCTGCAGGGTGTATGAAAAGACTGAAGAAACAACAAGCATTATTTATACAGTAACCAACACTTCAAAACAATGCTACCGAAGCATGGTTTCATAGTTGCTAAACAAAATAAGCTTTTTTCAAAAGGCAAGTTTATTAAACAATGTATGCATATTGTGTCCTAATATGAGAAACAAATTTGAAAGCATTTCATTGTCAAGGACTAGAGTGCAGTGCTTTCAATCTAATAGACTCGCATAACAGCTGAAGATTGCTATCAAAAACTTGTTCTTTGGCACTGGATCAAAGCACAGATAATTTAGACACTGCTCAATATTCACCTTTATCCATGGAATTAATGAAAAATTCTTTATCACGGAGGAATTGGCATAGAATCAAAGAAAGATAGAACCATTGGCTAAGGACTTATTTGAATGCTGCGAATTGTGTGAAAAAAGTGGCTTATCTTGGAACAAAATGGCAAGTGTTACAACAGATGGGGAAGGGGACATTAATATTCAGTGAGAAAATGTTGATATGGTTAAGCTTTTACAGAAGTTATAACACACAGAATTTGCCTTTCATTACATTTTTCATCAGGAGAGCCTTTGAAAAGCTACACTGTATTCTAAGCATGTGGTAGATCCTATTGTTAGTGTGGTGAATATAATCAGAGTAAGGGTACTCCTCCATCAACAGTTCAAATCTTTTCTTACAGGTTGTGGAGGTGAAATTTACCACAATATAAATGAGGTGGGTTGAGCTTGAGCAAAGTGATAAGAGCCTCATTGAAATCCTCTTATTTTTGGATATGAAAGAGATGATTTTTTTGTTCAAAAATAAGATGTGAGGAGTGTAGATATGAGATGATGTATTTGAGAAAATGAATGAACTAAATGTAATATTATAAAAAAGGGGTTATTTGCTCATAAAATATGGAAGTATGTAAAATCATTGAAAGCAAAACTAAGTTTTACTGGCAAGGCAAGCAGGTGAAGACAATTTTTGTCATCTTCCTTTATTAGGAAAAAGGAAAGTACCTGAAATTGTTTCTGCTAAGATTAGAGATCATCTGCAGAGTTTGGAGGATGAGGTCACAAAAAGATTTCAGGATTTTAATAGAATTGAGCCTAAATTCAATTTGCTCTTTTATCCCATTACTGCTGATATTGATTCATCACCTGAGGAGTTGCAGCTTGAACTTATTGACTTGAAGTCAGATCATAGTGTGAAGGAAATGTTCAATGCTGTGACACTGACTTTTACAAATATTTGTCTGCTGAAAAATTCCCATTTATGAAGAAATTTGCTGAGAAAATGTTCTCTCTATTTGGGTTGGCATATACTTGTCATCAAAGTTTTTCATACAATAAGATCAACAAGAATAAATAATGATGCAAATTGGTTGACTTGCTGGCTGTTATTAGAGTTTCATAACAAGCAATCTCACTCCTGATTTCAATAAAACAATAAAGTATCATAGAATACATTTGTCTCATTAAACTGATTCTAAAATTAAATGGGCCTACAGCCATGGATAACATAAAATTAGCACAACAATTAAAATAAGTATAATTGCCACTATTTTAATTTATATTTATTGATTTTTATGGTAGGATTTATACCTTTACTGAGATGCAAAGAAACTAATTAATACAATCATTTTTAAGAAGTGTATCCCTCTGATACCTTCTGCTTCCCCAATGTGGCGCTTGAGCCAAAACAACTGCCCACCCCTGCCCTAGAGGAAAAACACACCACGTGATGAACTTGTATGTTCAAACATCCCAATAACAGGTTATAAAAAACTTTAAGACCTGTAGGGAAGCTCAAATTCTCACACCATGAAGTATTTTGGCGACTTTATTTTTTTCCTTTTTAGAATAAAAGTTCCATTCAATATATCAAAAGAGTTAATGGATTGAAATGGCTAATGGAAAACGTTTTAAAAAAGCGTTTTCCCTAACTTTTTTCCCCCTCAAGATTAACGGATTCGTATACTAGCCAATCCCATTACCTTAAGTTTCAAAAATTCCTAAAATTCTTCATTTATACAGTGAAAAATATCTGGTACTTCATTTTATGTAGGCATTATTCTGTAATTCAGGAATATCTGCAACTGGGAAATGTCTTCCATGTTTCATCAATTTAAGTACCTTAAAGAAAAATAAATTGTGTTCTATGCATTGTGAATACTATAATTTAATCTTATATTTTGATATATTATATTAAAATTATTTTGTGGATGATACTGCTTTGTGTTTATTTGTTTTCAAAATTTGTTGGTATGATACAAATATTCAGTAATAAGCATGCAATTAATATTTTGACGAAAATAATTGCAGGTCTTTTAAAATACAGAGATGATTCTCTGAATAGTCAGTATTTAATTCGGAAGGAAGCCATGCATTATGTAACTAATTTATGCAGCTCTATTGCAGTTAAAGCATCTGAACAAGGCCTTTTAAAGTAAGTATAGTTTTACTATTAATGTTATTGCAATTGATATTCCAATTTTATCTATTTTTTAAATATTTATTTATATAGAGATATTTCCCAGGTACTATAACTTCTGTTGTAATCAAATTAAAATCTTTTTAAGATTGTATTGTAAAAATATTTACATAAATGTTTTTAATGGAATATAAATATATTAGATGTATTTTTCAATTTCATTCTTTATTTTAATTATATTGTAATATTTACTATTTGTTAGTTTTAATTATTTAAATAATTGTTTTCACAAATATGTTGAAATTATACTTTACTAATTCCTCTTTGAATCTGAGATATCCAGGCTCACTTTTCTTATCACAATGTTTTTAATATTTTAATACATTGCATTATTTAAATCTAATTTCCAGTTTGCCAATAGCATGAATAATGTATTAATAAATGAAATCATTAACAAATACAAAGCATAAATTTTTAATTAAAAACATGCAAAATTTAATTTAGGATCTTAAAGTATGCATTTAGCTTACATTTGGGGTAGGATTTATGTTATTGCATAATAAAAGTAATACTGAAATTTAAAAATGAAACATAAATATTAAAAAGAAATAATTGAGAGATAAAAACTCTTTATAATGTAGCTTTTTTTCTTTTCCCTTATCTTTTATTGTCAAAAATTTTATGGAAAATAAAAAAAAAATTGAATTTGAGATTACTACCATTACTGACTAAATCAGTGGCTCTTAACTAGTATACTGTCAAAATTTGAAAATTATTGAAAAGTTATAATGAAAAAAATCGGTTTTTAGTTTTATTGCCTAGCAATCAACAAGTTGGCTTTTATCGATTTTTGCATTGGAATTTCTGTGACTTCATTCAGCTTTGTTAGCTGAACAATAAGCTAAAACTGGAAGGAACTATTCATACCATTTTTAGTCTAATGCTAATCAGATAACAATCAAACTGTACCATACTTTGACATGTTCATAGCAAAGGTTTTTCAGCTAGCTCTAATTACTTTTTTAATAATTAAAAGTAATTATTCAAAACTGCAAAATAGGTAAATTTGCGAAAACAAAAATTGTTATAGTGCTTGGATTGTTTGTTTTTAAATTTATTGTGAACTAAGAATTATTCTTTTTACTTTAGATAAATTATAGCTTAAGAGATTTTTAAAATATTTTTTTTAAAAAGTGTGATTAAAAAATGGGACTTTTATTTTAATTCAGAAGTATACAACTTTTTTTTAATTTTGTAATCTATTGTAGTTTGAAGCAGAAGTTTCCAAGCTCTTTTCAAGACATTTGTCTTTATTCTGAAATCAGCTATTATATGGCAAACTATAATTTTCGACTGAATGCTCGGCGTTTCCTACAAGAGCTTTTCTTGGATGTATCTTTTGAACAGGTATTATATATAGTCCACAATTCAATTGCTTTATTTTTTTTCATTTGAAATCTAATTTAATTGTATTGGTTGAACATATTTCCTAGGTGGCTCTTATTTTTATTTTCTTGTCACTACAATTTATTTGTTGAGTTTTATATTTGTTCATATGTTAATTGTCAAATCGTTTTTAACATTGCATTGTTGTTTATTTTATTTTCTTTAAAATTAAATATATTTCATAAAATATGGAAAATAATTTATGGTAAACAATGAGTTCTAGTCTTTTAAAGGATATATTTGAGATGTTTTTAATGTTATAATGACCAATTGTGCAAAATGTTTTAGTTTGATCAAATGTCAATCAAACTCATTTATTTTCTTAATACTTACAGTTACAATTGGAAGCAGAAGCTGTTATTAGCTTAATCAGTATTCCTCAAATGGGTGGTAGCGAAGTGTGACATTCCTTATGTAATTATTTAAAAAGTTCTACAATGGACTCAATCATTCAGAGACTCTAATTATATGAATTATTTAAGGGAACTCCTTGAAGATGCATTGTTTGTAAATTTTAGGCATAATTAGCATTTCAAGTTTTTTATGTGTCAATTTCTGCTCTTAATAATTTGATTTTAAAAATATAATGTATTTAAATTATTTTCACTGCATTTTTGAAACTTTTTCTTCTCATAAGGCATTACATTAATTAATGTAATTAATTCCTCTCAGTAGACTTATGTATAGACAATATGCTTAATAATCGGATTAATAAATACAAAGTTTTATAATGCTTTTCATAAATGTTATATTTTATTGTAAATTTCAATGTAAAAAACTTTTTTGTACATATGTTAAATTTTTTTTTAAAAAAAATTAATAAGATAACAATTTTACATTTTTTAAATAAAAACCAAGGATAAAAATTGTTTCTTGAAACAAGCTTGATTCAAAAATTTGTCTGTAAAATTCAGAACATTATCCAGTAAATCAATGCAAACTTTCAAAAAAATGATCCAAGTATTACTTAACATTAATCTTAATACAATGCTTTTTTGTTTTCTGATCTATGATAATGATATTTTTAATGCTTTAATATATTTCTTAAAATTATTAATTCAGCTATTTTTTTAGTGGCAAAGCAATGTTTCATGAGCCTCATGATATTTTTTATTTTATCATATGTAATTTTTTTTGTAATTTTATTAATCATTCTCGGAAATCTTCATTACATCTTTTATAAAAGCAAGCCTCCAGACTTTGTGCTGTTGTGATAAATATCAAATTTTTTTTGAAGGTGAACAGATATATTTCATTTGTGTTGATGTTATTGAAACTTAAGACTGAAATGAATTGTTACATTCTAACAGTGCTCTATTCGAAGATGAATTGAGTCCACTGTATTGCAAATGACTAGTCTTCCCTTTCCTATGAAATAATTTTATATACATAATAATATATACATATTTTTGCATGTAATGTTTCGTTCTGTATATGTACAGTTCATTTTATGTCGGACAGAAACAAGTCAATGAGATTTCAAATGTTCCTTCTATTAGATATTTATATTGATTTTTAAGATGTTGGATTGTTAACTTCATAACAGATGTTTTTCTATAAGAGAATTTTATTTTTTGATATTGTTTGTTGTTGCAAGATTGTAAATAAGGTATTTAAAAATGGAATGCAGCATCTGCTGTGTGTCTTGTGCTAGATTCATAAATTTCTGAATAAGAATAAACATTTCTACTCAATTGGTTCAGTTGCATTTATTTTAAATCAATAGCATTTTCAAAGTTAATATGAAGTTTTAAATTATTTTTAAATATGGATCTTGTGCGGGGGGGGGGGATTGAGAAAGAAGGTTACAAAAGGATGTAAATTTCTGTTATACTAACAGATACAATTATCAAATGTATTAAAAAAAGATGATTCTAATATTATTTCTTTTAATGAAACTATTATATATAACATATATTATGGGATACTTTTTGAGATATAGATAAAATAATATTTTCTAACATTTAATAAAATCATTTTTAATGTACTTGAACTCTTTTTAAATTATTTTTCCAGGTATAATTCATTTTAGAGAAAAAATATGTACTTAGAAATTAAATACATTCAGAAAATCATTTCATACATTTATTCAGAAATAGAAGACAGGGTATCGTTGATGAAACTTAGATAAAAGGCAAGTAAATTCCAAAACTAGATGTTAATGGGCAGCTTAAAAATTATTCCAGGTAATGCTAAAAATGCATGGGAGTTATATATTACCTTTAAAAAATTTTTATTATGCATTATAAGTAGGAAAATATTAAAATGTTGCATGACACATTTAAAAATGCTGAAAATCTGATGTATAATACAGAAAAAAAAACTAAAGCTGTCAGGCATGAAGGAAAAAATATTCAAAAATTTCATTTGCATTCTTAATTTTTTCAAAAAAAATTGTAACAATGTAAATACAGTAGAGCGTCGTTTATCCAAATGTTTATTATCCAGAGCATCAAATATCCAGACCAGGGGTTTTTTTTTCATCTACATGTACTGTATATGAATACGTTTTCGAACAGTGTGGGGACTCGCTCGAAAGATAGAGCCTGAAAAATGCATGGAATAACCTGTGGCCAGATTTAGAAGGCAAAAAAGATTTCAAGAATCCGACGAAGATGCAGAAATCTGGATGACATGCGATGCAGAAGACTGTGGATTTCAAATGCTAAATGATGACGAGATTGTGACTTCTGAGAACTTTGAGAAGAATCTGACCCTGCTGACGATGAAATGGATGAAGACGAGGACAACAACAAAAGTAGCAAGGATCCATCAAATGCTGATGCGCTTTCTGCGTTAGAGACAGCTATAGAGTGGTACGAACAACAATCAAATGCTGTCCTACTCAACTACTGCTGCTCAATAGAGTCAGAGACCTTGCTGCGAAAAAATGAAGGTGTACAATGGTACAGCGAAAAATAAGTGATTATTTTCCACAATAAAGGTAAAATTGCGACATTTTGCACCTATTTTGCTTTTTCTTCAAGCATGTTTCCCGCATGTGATGATTGTGTCCGGTTTCATATACTGCATGGATCGCATTCGGTTATCCGAACAATCGAATATCAAAACGGTCCGGTCCCAATTGATTCAGATAGATGATGTTCTACTGTATGCAATATCGCCATTTTTTCACCTTTATTACAAATTTAAAACAATTTAATTCAAAAAAAGAATAAATATTAAAATTATCAGTAGTAAAATAATTATCATCAGTAGTACACATATGGCACAGAGAATCCTTATCCAATAAAACTTTGAATGTGCAGAGATTAAAATATACTGAAACTCATTAATAACTCATTTTAAAATTTTATACTCCACATATTTAAATTACTTCACTCCAAAACAAATATAAACATTCATAATATTGAAATATTTATGATTCATAGGTTTATCTAACTGTTAATATATGTCATTATTCTCCTTAGTTATGTGCTTTATTAAAAACATTAATATCTTTTCTTTATAGAAATGTTTTGAAAGCAAATATAATAGCAGATTGAACTTTTTAATATATTTCATTTTAAAATAAACCATGTACAAATGAATTATATATCATATTAAAAAATAAATGACATTCCCAACATTTTTTGAACCTAGAAACAAATTTCATTGAAATCTATTTTTCCCACACAAAGATAACATGTAAAATTCTTCAAGCATATAATATTTTTATGAATTTTTTTTGCCATTTTTATGTTGTAATACAGTCGAACCTCTATATTGCAAATTTTTCTATATAGCGAGCTTTTTCCTGGAACCAAGAACATTTCATGATTTTCTTCATAAAATAACCTCTCTATAGCAAGTGAGTGTTGGGTTTTATGGCGCAAGAGCCAATCTTGGCTAAGCTGCGCCAAACATTCGTTAAAACCTTAAAAGTGTAAAATGATTAAAAAAGTTTATAAAAAGATATCGAGTAATGAAATGTAAAGTTTCAAAATCAGTAGTATTAAGTAAAAGTCATTTTCTGTTTTTTGTTGGAGTTAATAGTAACATTCCTCTCCAATATTGTTTCCTGTCTTTTTCAACGACAGCGGGATTCGGTTCAAGTTCCTCTTCCTCAACATCGTATATAAGCATGTCCTCATCCGATGTATCCTGTAAAGGTGTGTTTTTTTTAGGTTTGTGAGGCGTCAATTGTATGTCTATTTTGGAGGTAATACTTCTTTTAGGATGTCTTTTCTTGCGGCTTTTTGAAGTTTGTTTTGCATCCTGGCATGTAGAAGGTATGGTATTGGATATAGAGGTTTCAGTTTCAACAGCAGAACATGCTTCAGCTGGTAAGGGTGTAAACATTGATACATCGGATGAAGAAAGTGCTTTATTAGATGAAGAAAATGCAGCAGATATAGATAAACTATTAGATGTGGTGGGAGTAGTATCTATTAAAGGAACAGATAGTTCAGATTCTGATGACGAGGTAACTGTTACAGAATATGTGGATGTTAAGAGGTTTGCTTGAGTTGTGGTTGATGATTTGTTAACTACAGGTATTTTAGAAGACATTATTGGCTTTGGAATGGATACCAAAGGTTGTAGTAGTTTTAAAGGTGGACATATTTTTGTAATATTTTCATCAGTTTGGGTTGTTGTGGTTACAGTTGAGGGTTTAGCAGCTTGTGCGTATGTTTGGGACAATTGTGGAGCTATTAATTTCCGTGCTTCTACATATGAAATATTTCTATTTGTTTGAATAGCTTGGATTTCTTTTTCCATTTTGAGTCTGATGAATGAGACTGGGAGCAATTAACACATTTCGGCTCTAGAGTACAATCTGTGGAAGAATGTCCAACAGTTACACATCTAGAGCACGTCAATTGTCCTCTGCAGGCAGTTTGAGTGTCCGAATCTCTGGCATTTGAAACAGCGCAGAGGATTCGGAATGTATGGACGGATTTTACAGTTAAGGTAGCCGGCTTTAATGCTTTGGGGTAGTGTGGGGCTGTTGAAAGTTAAAATTAAGTGTTTGGTCGGTATAATAGTTGTATCTTTTTTTATTGTGATTCTTCTGACCTGAATAACATCCTGATCGGAGAATCTCTCAAGGATTTCCGCTTCAGGGGTTGTCAACAGATCAGGTTCAGAAATGACACCGTGGCATGAGTTAAGAGTTTTATGTGGACTTATTGTTACAGGTGAATTCAGAAATGTTTTTGCGAGAAGGAAAGACTTTGTTTGTACGGCAGAGAGTGTTTCAATTAGTTGATCACCGGATCTTAATCTTTTAACTGATTTAGGTTCACCACCTATTCCTACAATGGCTTTCTGTATAGCAAAAGACGATTTTGATGCCTTTTCATTATTCGGTAAAGAAATTAAAAGAAATCTGGTACGAGTCGAAATCTGGTCAATGTTAAGGTTGGGTAAATTAAGGCCTTTACCTGGGCATATCAGTATTGGATCCATAAAAACGCGTATACAACTTCGTTCTGGCATGCCTCCACTCACCACGGAGTCCAACAAGGGAGGCAGTGTGCCGGTCATCTGGCAAACACCAGGCATGGCGCTTACCCAGAGTACACCCAGAATATAGTGATACAGTCCAGAGCGAGGATCCAACGGGTAAACTCTCTATAGCGAAGTGCATTTTCTATATAACAAACTTTTTCTCTTGTGATTCAATTTTTTGTATCATTTTTTAAGTGAGTCTGGACTTCTCAAGTTATTCTCTCTTTTAACGCATTTTATGGTGGTCATACATTTTGAACTGGTTTTTATTAGGTGCCTAATTCACTGAGAGCAATATAATTCTGGGCGTTTCATCCAAGAAGTGCAACTTTTGACCCCCATTGTCCAGTTCACTGTAAACATCTTCGATATTCCCTTTCACCCTCAATGGAGTTGTCTTGTGTCTTCGAACTAGTTTTTGTTCATTTGTACTGGTAACTTTGTTTCTTGTAGCTTGAAAATGTTAAAATGTAAGTGCTTGAGCATCAAAGAAAAACATTTAATTCTTCAGGAAGGATAAAGGCTTCAACAAGTTTTCCTTGCTATTTTTCTTACTTTTTTTGATTTTTTAAAATATAAAATAAATATATATTAATTTACAAAAATGGTATGAATAAGTACTTTTTTAATATGTTTTGTTTGCATGCTTAAAATCTGTTTTATGTGGTTTATGAAGTATAGTGAACCTTCATATAACGAACTTTTTTCAGGATTTAGCGACTGCGTTATATAGAGGTCCGACTGTATACGTGTTAAAATAATCATACAGCTAATCTAAATGCAACATACTACTTTCTAATAAAACTTTGTGAATAGCTACACATAGTACATATATTCTGCTACATAAATTTCACCAGTTTAATAATTATAGTACATCATCCAAATAAATTTATCAACCTCCAACCCCACTCTTTTTCAGATTATTGAGCAACATCTATTGTCGTCTTCTTGGTATCTTTGAGGTCTAGCACCCTCTGGTATAAAATTTGATTGTAATCTAATATTGCCCCTTGTTTGCTCAACACGTGAACTTCGATAGTATTGGTTTCTAAGATCTTGTGATGTGTTAAAAAATCTGTTTTCAGGTTTTTTCCACATCTGAACTGCCACTTTTGTTTTGCTTTGACTTGTATAACCGAATCGAGTAATAGAGAACTCAGATTTTTCATAATCATAATGCAGAAGAGGACCAAAAACCGTAATCATTTCACACTGATTTGCAACATGCTGAACCATACTCTGAAATCCTCCAGCAGCGTTGTCGATGAACAATAGCATAGCACCAGGTTTCATTGTACGAAATACATTCTAGAAGAAAAATAAAAAGTATGGAAATAATTAGAGATTGTTTTCTTATCATAAATACAAATTATATACTTCTATATTGTTTTTTAAATATCTGATGAATTTCAGTTCAATGTATTGATATTTTTCAGATAAAACCTTACATATAATGAATACATAAATAATCATTTCCCAATAACAAATTATTCATATGAGGCATTGTCTGTGTTTTGATTTAAGCACATGTGTTTTCTCATAACTAATTTTTAAAATGTTTCCACAATTTATGCATTTCAATACTTTTTAAATTAATTGGAAAACATAAAGTATAAATCTTGCCTATAGTATATATATTGGAGAATTTGTTACAATTTCAAACACTATCCTCAAGTTTATTTTTTTACAGAAGTTGTTTTACAATATATTTTGTGTGTTAAAATAGTAATTTTAAAATTTAACCAACAAACTCTCAGAATAGCATAAAAATTATTTTTCCAAGAAATATCAGTTTTCATCAGAAACTAAAATTTTAATGTAAAAATTTTTGAGTTGAAACATCATTTTGTGTTTTTTAACGCATGCACTGACTTTTAAAATCATTGATATATTCCACTAAAAAGAAAAAATCTTGTAAAAATGACTGGATATATTAAATCACTTTTGAATCCATAAGAAGACACAAACCAATTACAGAAATAATGTTTATCACCATAATGAAAATCTTCATGAAATTTTTACTGGTCACTAACTCAAAGTTCAGTCTTCATATTCAATCTAGTTTTAAACTTTGCAACTATATTTTGATTATTTTCATACTATACTAAGCAAGAGTCATTGTTAAAAAAAGATAAATCACTTTACAGAATATTCATAATTCAATCAAAATTGAGAGTTATTATCAATCTGAATGGTTATATTTACAGAGTGACCGAAAGCTTAACTTTAAGCTGGCATGAGGTGAAAGGTGGGTTTCATATGTGTTGTGCGAAAAAAAATTTAAAAAATCCTATCACTTTAAGTGAAGATCATATTTTTGTGTGAAAATGTGGAAAACTCTCTCTCTCTCTCTCTCTCTGACACCCTTCATCTCATCTTTAGCTACTGTGACCACATATTGCATGTTAAATCTGTCGAGGCTCAAACGTCCTCCCTATGGTGTGGTGTGGAAGTTGAGAGAGGGAAGTGCCAGAGCTTAGATGTCTTCCTCGACACTTGACCAAGATTCAAAATTACGAGGTTCGTCACCAAAGCCCGCGAGTAGCTGAATAGTATGACGTTAATATTCATTCACTCACTCACCTATAATAGCCAAAAAAGCTAGAAATATTGTTAAAATTTTCCACGTCTTATTTATGTGAATTCAGCATTAACAAATATAAAGGTGAAGAAAAGATCGCAGCTAATGTGCACAAAAAATTCCAAATGCATATGAAAGAGAATAAAAGCAACGTGTACAAAAACAAAATTCTCCAATTTCATTCTCTATCTACATTGTTTAATTGCTTCGGTAGCCGAGGGGGAACGATCGCAAGCTGACGTGTCCCCCCCCCCCCCAATAATGGGTTTGAGACATTTCAAGACCAGGTGCCGCAGCAGCTTGAGCTTACGATATTTATTTCTTCTAAGGTCGTAGAGACTAATATTTACACATTTGTATTGATTAATATTTTAAATTTTTCACTAAGAAAGTTTTCTTATAAAAGTTGTGCATTAATACACCAGAAATATGCATAATTTCTACCGGAAGGGGGACAAATACCACTCATGAAATGCTCGTAAAGAAAAACATCTAAGGAAAAACTTAATAATTGAAGAGAAAACACGTACTTGCAAAGAAAATACTGAAAAGTAAAGCAAATCTTATAAAAACTGGAACACAAAGGTATCGCAAATTTATTTTTTTTAAAAAAATGGCAAATGTATGATTAAGAAAAGAAATTGAGGTTTTATTATCATTATTTCCCTTCCCACCAACCTATTTTCGAAATTTAAATTTATTTTCCAGATTATGCAAGACTCTTCTTCACCAAAATCAAATACAACTTTTATTACAAATTTAAGCTGTTTATGTAGAAGAAAAATTGATGGTGTATTTTTGTGTTTCATAGCAAAGAAATATTTACTTTTTTTTATCCGGATTATTAACCTTCGTTAAACGCGAATTTTCGTTTCTCACAAAGAGCAACTAACACTTGTATAATTGCCCAAGTATTATATCCCGAGTTTCCGCCTATACGTGTTTCAGTATTTCACGCAGACTTCGAAACTTGCTAAGCAAGCTATTTCGTCTTGTTAACCACAATATACTTCAATACTCCAGTCACGAAGAAGAAAAAACATAGGATAATTTATTTTCCTCTTTGAAATTCGCAAATCGAAACTAGAATTTTAAACAGAATAACGTACACATTTCTAAATATTTTTTTAAAAATGTTTTTAATGTTCGAAATTATAATGTTAATTCGGTCTTTCTAATATAGAAATGTATAGATTATATAGTTGTAATTTTTAGACAATTTATTAATTTATGCTTGCAAACTATATAAGTTTTATCATATACATGCAACGATAATTAATAAAGATTAAATTGATTTTTTTTTCGCAACAAAAATTGTTTCGAAAATAATATTCAATTGAACAAATAAATATGAATTTTTTTCTATTCGGAAAAAAATATCACTGTTAAAATACACCTACCAGTTCAGAGAAATATGTTACATTTCATTATGTTGATTTTTCTGAAAAAGTGATAATTAATTCATTTTAATAATTGTAATTATTTAATATACCAATACAAAGAAAATATTGAAATCTAGTTTTTTGAAGTTAAAGCCTTTTAATCTACCAGCAATTCTTTCCACAAATTTATTCAAGCATAATGAGTAATATTCCTAAATATTCATTTGACTTTACCGTAAATGTAGCCGCGATAGCCAGTGGTCAAGGTCACGGACACATGGCTGGCATGTTATGAGTCTGAGCCTGGTATTGCTGAAGACCCGCCGTGTAGAGAAGGCCAATGCAAGTTAAATATGTCGAGGCTCCCGCTGGTGTGGTGTAGAAGTGCCAGTTCAGGTGTCGTCCTTGTCACTTGGCTGAGGTTCAAAATTACGTGGTCCGTCGCCAAAAGTCCTTGAGCAGCTTTTTTGTGCGACGTTAATATAACTCTCATATACTTTCACTATACCGTAAAATTTCATTAACACCACTCTTTTCCAAAACTGAAAAAAACCAGGACTTCGAACCGTAATTTTTTTTTTTTTTTTTTTTTTGCTCCGGTTTTCGTTTTGGTTTAACTAAAAAAAAATTTATCGGTTCAGTTCCAAACTTCGTTCCAACAAAAATAACGTTTTTCGATTCAGTTCCGAATGAATAATTTTGTTTTATGTATATTCTTATTTGTACTAAAGATGTAATTCTATCATAAACGAAAAATGTAATTCTATCAAAATTTAGAGTGAGTGAATATTAACATCGCACTGTTCAGCTACACGAGGGCTTTTGGCGACAGACCTCGTAATTTTGAACCATGGTCAAGTGACGAGGACGACACCTGAGCTGGCACCCCTCTCTCCTAACTACCACACCAACGGGAGGACGTTTGAGCTCTCGACAGATTTAAAGTGCATCGCTCCCATACACGGCAGGTCTTTAGTGGTAGTGGGCTCGAACTCGACATGCCTGCCATGATCCGATACCTTGACAACTGGGCTACCGCAACCCCATCAAAATTTAGAAGTTTCTATTATTTTTTTTTAATTAGTACACTACGTAATATTTTTCTTAAGAAATCGTCTATACTTCTAGTTCATTCATCTTAATTAAATCCACCTTATACAAAAAGTTTCATACGAAAATGAAACAGAAAATTACTAGTGAACATCAAAATAGGAAATTGAGAAGCAAATTATGATGATTATATGGTTGACGTAAAATTAGAAATCATTGATAAGTTGGTTACAATAACAAAAAATGACTGAAAATATATCGAACCGAAATAAACTAAAGTTATTTGGGGGAGGGGGGTTCAATTCCGGTTTTCGTTCCGACCAAAATAAAGATTTTTTTTTTCAGTTTTTGGATCAGTTCTGGTACGAAGCTTTGGAAAAAAAAACCTTGAAAACGGCTCAATTTAATATTATAAATTACCACAAAAAATAAATCTTGCTCACATTTTTAAACTGGGAAAAAAAGTTAAAACTAAGACACGAATGCAGTGGCATAACGTACGCCCCTGCATCGCGGTGGCCCAAAGCCTGATTGACACCAAGTACGTATTTAACCAATTTATAAAATATTAGCTGGTATACCCGTTCTTCGCACGGGTAAATTGAAAAATTAAACAATACAGATTAAAGGATAAAGAAGTTTTTTTAATTAGTTAATTTTACGCAAATTGCAAATTAAACAACAACAAAAAAAAGCTTTCTGCATATCTCAGCTGAACAAAAAAACAAACATGTTTGCTAAATTTTAAGTCTTGCAGATCTAATGGATGATAAAAAGGATTTTCTTTTCTTTTTTTTTAACTCCCCGTAACTTTCTTGTGGGTCGATTTTTGAAAACACCTTCCTAAGCTGATTTCTTCTTAGCAAAAGTAACACATTGTTACAAACTTTGTGTAATGAACGCTTAAAATAGTGTAAATAATTTATATTTGGAAGTGTAATACGTGTTAATATTACTTTCTGTTCGGCATAATTCTTCGTTGGTACTTTTTCTACATTTCCAAAAAATACAGTACGGTAGTTATTTTTATACTTAAAAAATGCAACACCTGCCTATTGAATTAAAATTATAGCATTAGAATTAACTACTAATCACAAACAAATTATGCAAATTTGTCCAAATGATGTAGAGTGAAAAACAAAGTTCATCTACTTTAAATATCAGAAGTAATAAAAGTAAGTTTTATTCTGAAATAAAAAAAAAATAGTGATTACACAGATCAAAGCAATAAATTAGAACCGAGCGCGCACTGTCACCTGGCGTAGACAAAACAAAAGGGAAAATTTTCCTTCACGTATAAAAGATAGATATATGTTGTCGCGGGCTTTTTTGCAAATGACAGAATTTTTTCCCACTTACTTGACAATTATTATCTTTATATTTTGGACACTTCACACATCTTTATAAATTATAGTGTTATTTTGATGCATAAGCTATATTATTGTACAGTTTCATTAAAATCCACTCGGTTCTTTTTGCGTGAAAGAGAAACAAACATCCATACAAACTTTCGCATTTATAATATTAATAAGGATTAAAGGCACACACAAAACCAGACTTTGTAGGGAGGCCCTAATGTGTTCTCCGTTACGCCACTACACGAATGAAATATTTGATTTCGATGTCTAAAATTATATCCACAAAAAAATAGAAGCCACGCGTGAAAGAAAAATAATCATGCGTGAAAAATAAGTCTCAAAAGATATGACAGAAAGAATAGAAAATTCGAATAAGTTAAAAGTAAGAATGTGCAATTTTGAAAGTGCAGTAATTGGGCTCATTGCGGGTTTGTTATTTTTGTTAAAATATTAAATATTTTTTGGTACCAATCATTAGACAGCATTTTTTTAGTTTTTAATACTTATTTTTCCATCATTAACTATATTATTTAAAAAATATACCCACGAAAATATTTTTTGGATTTTATTATGTTTAATTTGAAATGTTTTTAAGCAAGACATTTTAATGCGTTTCAATAACTGAAATCTGAAACATCAACTCCTGATATCAAAGTTAAGACCTTATCGCGTGAAAAGATTACACTCAGAGGCGGACTAAGCCAGTTGGAGGCACCTTGGGATCAAGAGTCGAAAAACTAAAATAGCAAAAAGTTTCTCTCACCTTAAAATCTCAACAAAAGAAAAAAAAAATGTTTTGCTAATAATAAAACTTACCAGCTAAAGAAAAATCTTAATTCTTTTTTAAAAAATTAAAGAGCTTACGATTTCGCTATGCAACTTTACTTCTTTCTGTTTGGCAAATTCATCAATTATTTTTTTTGCTGTATATCAATTTTGTTCAAAGCATCTTTCTTGTGTGCTCTATATATAATATGACCATGATGCTCATTTTGTCTTCTTTCTCATAGTACTTCTTAAATAGTTTTTAACGCTCTTTAAAATTGAACAAAAAAAAAAAAATTCACACACAATTCCTACTGAGATCAACAAAGAAAAATTTAGACCAGCTGTGTAGGGGAGCGATGCACGTTAAATCTGTCGAGAGCTCAAATGTCCTCCCGTTGGTGTGGTGTGGTAGTTAGGAGAAGTGGTGCCGGCTCAGGTGTCGTTCTCGTCATTTGATCATGGTTCAAAATTACGAGGTCCGTCGCCAAAAGCCCTCGTGTAGCTGAACAGTAGGACGTTAATATTCAATTACTCAACGAAATTTGGTAGGCGTGTTATAATACATCTGAAAAGTTGTTTTGATACAAAGTTTGCGTTAGGCGCATAGGTGTGGCGCTAGTTGCGCCATTTTGAGGATGCAAATCAAGTGTACTTTAAATACACGCTATAAAGTTCGTGAGTGCCATATACCGTTAAGATTTAACGTAGTGAGTTGACGCTAGTTCCGAATGACTTGAAGAAGAAGAAGAAGTAGTAGAAGTAGGTATTATCAACAACTCACCGAATTTGAACGAAGTAGTATAACAGAGCTAGAAAAAAGTGGGATTTACTTGCCACGATATTGAAGAAAGACTTGGTAGGAATATATTTACTATGCATGGTTTTTGGTAGCAGTGGTCCCGAGAAGAAAACTATAGTCAATCACTATCTCAAAAAAACCGGTCCAACAACGCACGGGTCACCACTGACATCGTATTCACCATATGACTGGGGAACATCGTAGTGCATCCAAAGCATAAATTATAGTTTTTTTTTTTTTTTTTTCAGTATCGAGTGACACAGTGAATATAGTGAGAAATAGCTCCCAGCCAGGCATCTAGGTGTCTTCATATTAGTAGCTCCAAATCACTGACATCTGCGACTTAAGTGACGTCATACTAGAGATCATTGAAGAGCGTAGTGGCAACGTGTTATGTTCTCCGATCAAAGCTGTTTCTATCTTGGTTCCAGTGATGGCTGTTTATTGATAAGGCCAGGTTAACAAGGCCTTCAAGCAACCTTTCTGCGGCCTAGACACACTGTATCTGAACCTAGAGTTATGGTCTTAGGCGAGCAATTTTCTTAGATTGCAGGAGCACTCTCGAGATTAATTAACCCACTCTGAGTGCACACTTGTACGTCAGTATGGTGATTAAAAAACTGCTGCACTTTCATTAAAAAAAACATCATTCAAGTTGTGTTTTCCAATAGGATAACGTGCGCCCTCGTACCCCGTTGTAACGCAACATGCTCTATAGCAGGGCTGTCCAACACAAATGGCCTAACGGACCACTTTGTAAAAACATTATAATCCTGCAGGCTGTATATAAAAATATATATCCTTTTATTGGATTTGGACCCATTACAAGCATTTATTAGGGTGACAATTTAAAACAGATTTTCATATTATTATTGTTTCCATTGTTTTTCATGTATGCAAACACACAGGTAATATAATAATAAAAATGCAATGAATCAAATAATGTTTAATTTATTTAATTAGTGAGTTATTTGTTTCTCAACTCTTTCACTTAGTTTTTGCAAGTCGATCTCAATGCGTGTATTTACGTATCGTAATTGATGCAGCAGGTTTTATTCCGTAAATTACATTTTCGAGGGAATAAAAAAAGATTCGCTGCAACAGAAGCAACAGTTATGGGATTTATTTGTTAAGAAAACGTTAAAAACAAAACAAGTAAAATAAAAAAAAAATTAAGTCAACTTCTACTACTTCTTTTCTCTCGCGTGGTTGGTGTAAGGGGAAGAGAGGTAGGAGGCCCCTGACCAACCCCAGAGTTTTTTCCCTCTAAATTGGGGTGGGACCGAGCAAAATCGTACTGTCCCCTGCATGGTGCTCAAAGCTAAGGCTAACGACAGGCGTAAAAATTCCAGCCCTTAGCCGTGATGAATTTCGTGGGCCTCGATCTGACTTCGTCCGGCAGGTGGCACTAGTCACAAGAAAAATTTTATTTTAGCTACTTTTTATTAAATAGTTACAATTAATATACATATGTATATACATATGACAGAATCACAACATTAAGTGGTAATTGATTTTTATTAATTCTCATTAAAGTATCGTATTGTGTTATCCAAAACAATCGTGTATATAAAATTTCAGTTCAACTGAATGCTTTAAAACGTGGGGGAAAAAAAAAACCTTTTCAAGTTTTGATACAAGTCGCCAAAAATGATGCCGACGTGGCTGTGTATTTGTAATTCTTTAAATAATTAGTTTTAATCAATTAATTTTTATTAATTATAATTAAATTATATACTGTATTGTCATCCAATATAATCATGTATATAAAAATTTCAGCTCAATTGAGCGCTTTAAAATGTGTTTTAATAACGACTGAAAATTCCACCAAGGTAAATAAATGAATAAATATAAAGAGAGTGTGAGCTAATAGTAGGAATCGAAAAATACACAAAATAGTCGTATTTTGTAAAGTTGATGAATCTCGTGGGCCGCAAAATTATTTAAGGTGTGCCACATTCAGCCTTCGCGGGCCACGGGTTGGCCACCCCAGTTCTATAGAACGTTAAAGTGATACCTTGGTCTGTTAGATCACCAGATCTTTCTCCAATCGAGCACAAATAAGACATCATTGGACGGCAACAACAGTGTCTTCCACAACCAGAATTAAAAACCTTATATTTTTTGACTGACCAAGAGCGACAGAGGAATACAGTTTCCTCTCACAAACTGATACCCGGTACTTGTACGGCACATCGTATGCATGTTAGCAAACTTTTATTTAAAATTCTGGCAGTTATACCGGTTTTTAATGTACCATCATTTCACATATGAAATGGTTCTTCTCGCGCTTACATTAACCTGTGATCTTGAAATTTTGATCAATTAAATATGTTACCTAGACAAATGTATTGCTGAAGTTTCATGAGTCTATAATTATTTTTTCTTGGTAATTTGATTTTTCCCCCTTCAGTGTGAGATGTATCCGAGAGTATCTAAGCATAGCTGTGAACTAAAAATGAACTTCTTTGACTTCAATAGCATTCATTTGTTCGAAATAAAATTTGTGCAAAAAATGCATGCTAAAATTTTGTAAAGATTGCATTTATACAAATAAAGGGGGAAAAGAAAACTAGGGTTGCTGCACGACTCAAATCCGTGGAAATCATCGAGGTTGCAATATTAGTGCAAGATCTTTTTGTCGCACGTTCGATTTGTAAATGAAATGCATCAAGCTTGGGGCCCCGCCAGCCGCTTATTCCGCCTCTGATTACACTGTGGAGTAAGGAAAGCGTAATAGATTTCTCTGAACCTCTTGGTGGTCACGGTAGTTTGATGGTCAAGGTAACGGACTCGTGGTTGGCGTGACATGAGTTCGATCCTTGTATTGCTGAAGACCCACCGTGCAGAGGAGCCGATGCACGGAAAATATGTCGAGACTCAAATGTCCTCCCATTGGTTGGGTGTGGAAGTTCGGAGAGGGAGATGCCAGCTCAGGTGTCGTCCTCGTCACTTGACCATGGTTCAAAATCACAAGATTGGTCGCGCAAAGCCCATGTGTTGCTGAATAGTGTGACGTTAATGTTCACTCACGGGACCTCTTCGCTTTAAAATTTTATATAAACACCATATTGGTTGATTTGTCGAATCGGCCGCTTCTCGCGCCAAGTGTTTTCTCGCCAAATCGATAAATGCGCTAAATCTGGTAACCATTCTGAATTTGTTCTCCAGTGAAGGAGAAGTCGTTTTTGACAAAAACGCGCCAAATACGTGATTTTTCTAAATTTGGCGGAGAAGCGGCCGATTCGACAATTTCACCAAAATATTAATAGTTTCAACCAAATAATCGTTATAAAAAAAAATTTCCGTTTCAATCTAGGTGTATATAGCAAATTTAACAAATTAAATCAGATAGAAACACGTGGTCGTCCAAATCAAATGTGGTGGCCGCGGTAGCCGAGTGGTATAGGTATCGGATCGTGGCATGCCTTGTTACGAGTTCGATCCCAGTACCACTAAAGACCTGACGTGAAGGGCGGCGATGCACGTTAAATCTGTCAAGAGCTGAAACGTCCTCCCGTTGGTGTGGTGTGGTAGTTAGGAAAGAGTGGTGCTAGCTCAAGGTGTCGTCTACGTCACTTGACGATGGTTCAAAATTACGTGGTCCGTCGCGAAAAGCCCTAGTGTAGCTGAACAGTACGACGTTAATATTCAATCAATCAACCAATTCAAATGTGAAGGGGGAAAAATCATCTTTTGAAATTAATCTTATTTTTTCTCACGTATAAGTTTTATTAAATTTAGAATTCAGGGATTTTATTATATTATTTCAGCGTTTTAACAAAACCACACACAAGAACATTTCTCCTTTTATTCTTGTATTTATCAATGTTGATTGATATGGATTTGGAGTACTTGTTAGATATGATTTAGAGAAAACGCGCGTTTTCATATCATGAAATGTAGCTGAAATAATTATGTGTGAACAGTTTACATACATTTATAAATATATTAACACACACACACACAGAATTAATTACTAAATTTTAAAATTGATATGTTAGCTAAATTAATTGTAGAGTTATTAAGCGTAAAATATTTATTTTTTAATACAGTAAATATATATTTTAACAGATTTTTGAGTGTACATATTAAAATTGACTTTGAATTTATTTTTACATAAACTTTTATATCTAATCAAACACTTTAAATTCGTTCCCTCAAATTTTGAGAAATTTTTATGATCTGTAATTTGACAGAATGCACTGAAAACTTTCATACTCCAAATTTTATGAGATTAGCATTGATTTAAGTTTAGACAAATCTTAAATTCATACATACATATATATATATATATATATATATTACTAACCCTCCTTTTTCTTCATATTTTGAAAAGGTTACGATTTACATAACACACAAACATCAATGAAATTTTCAAATTTCTTAATCTAGTAAATTATTTACTCATAAAGTACTTAAAATATCAAAAAATCTTACCTCTACCATGCTTCTCGTGTAATTACACCCTGCTGCAGATATGAATTTTATCATGGTTAAAAAATCAGCTGAAGATATAGCTTCTTTCACAGAATATTTGGATGCAACATCGGCCAACAAATTGCATCCAATGTACTCGTAATTAAAGTTTGGAATTGTAACCATATCACGGAACCTCGGTATGGTTCCCCATCGAAGCTCTTGAATGATGATCTTGAAGGTTGATTCCCATTCTCTCGCATAATCTAAAATAGTGACCGAACAAGGGATAAAACCGATGGTGCTAATGAAGGCTGCAAATGCTCCCACTACATCCGTCCCAGGGCCTCCACCCAAACTGCACATCGTAAGACGTCTTTTAGATTCGAAAAAGTCATATACAATCGACTCATTAAGAATAGCCTCTTGTAGTAGATCACAAACCATACCGGTATACAACAACGCATACTTATGTATGTAAGCACAACGGTGATGGGGATCGTTGTAATTGGCAACTTTGACGGCTTCATTTGATTCCCATTCAGGATTTGGCATGTATGCCTCTTTCATATCGTTTATGGCAACACGAATTCTGTTGTCATTCACATAAAACTTAGTTTTCTCTTTAGTGAGCACTGCTTCATATAAATTTCTGAAAAAAGTTGAAAAATCCATCGTTCTGTTTCAGCAGATAAACAAAAAAGTAAATCAAACCCCTCGAATAGAACGCGTAATTCAATTAATCGTGAAATCGAAAGAATAATATGCAAAAAAAACTCGGAAGCTAATTGTTTACAAACATTAGAAGAGATGACGAGAAAAAGATGACGTTTCTCTCCTTACGAGAATTCAATTCTGCCTCACGTGAGCGGATGGCTGAAGTTTCGTTTGATAAAAAGGGGAAGTCCCTTTTTTAACTAAAGCGGTAATAACAACACCTGCTTTAGTTAGACGGTGGCGACACTCGCTCTGATAAGCAGACAGAAGGTGACTATTTGAATAAGTTACGCCAGGGGAGTGTCCAACCTACCAATTTTTCTAACAAACAAAAAACACATGAATCGGGGAAAATGTTAATTATAGGCTTATTAAGGGATTTTACGCAAATAGTAAATTTTTTTATGCAAGTCTATAAGTTGTGGAAATTTAAAAATAATATTAAACAAAATACGAACTTAGGTTTTATTGTTAATGAACTTTTTTATAGGTTCACACATAAATCAGTTAGCTTAGGTATAAAATAAAAATGAGTAACTAGAAACAATTAATTCTAAATAATTATGTAACAGTCAGTTCTAGGTGCATATCAGTTGATTTTGAGCGATATTTTGGTTTTATTCTGTTCGTAATAGAAAACAGTTGCTCACAAAAATATGCTGATCCAAATCTACATCAATTTTAGACAGCCAAACATTTTAAAATTGGCAAATTGCTTGTTGGTAAAAATGTCCAAAATTTAATATAATTCGGATCACTTATTGTTGAAATAAGTTCCTTATCTTTGCTTTTCAGTGTAGGATGATACTGTAGGTCAATAATTTCAATTTGGATTTCAGGTGAGTAACAATTAACATCTTGCAGAGAAATTAAAATAGAGATTTGTGAAATGACCAGCACTTTTTTATCATATTGAAAATCATGAAACCTAGCACTGAATGTATCCTCCAAAATGGATATTGAATACTTAAAGAAATCATAGCTTGGAATATTATCTTCGTTTGATAATTCCTGCATTAATGTGAAATTAATTAATCTTTTTGCTCCAAAATTGAGACAAATAAGTCAGGAAAAATACAATCTTTTTCTTGTAATCCTTAAATTAATTAAAGCCCTATAATATCGATAAGAAAAATTCCTATATCGGTGAAATAATGAATCTTCATTCTTGTGCAGCAAACTCTCACCGAGCAGATCATTGTTTTTTGTTTTGTTTTTTTTCGGATATTACTTTAAAACACCCGGCACTTCTCTCGCAGGGTGTGTCATACCCACCGTCGAACTTTTTTCAACGCTCCGTCTAAACCTTTTTTGGAAAATGGATAATTTCTGGTGTAGCTGACTTTAAGATCATATCTTTTGAGGGGCCTTAGCTTGTATGCGAATTCTAAATACCGTAAAATCCGGAGTATAACGCGCACTTTTAACACAAAAAATAAGATCGAAACTTAAGGGTGCGCGTTATACGCCGGGTATAAAACGATAGCTTTAAAAATAGCAAAAGAGATGAGAATAAAAATATATATATTTTACTTCCATATGTGTATCGAAATACTGTTTTTTAAAAGAAATGACTTCTCTTATGAACTAAAAGAGTTTTAGTTCACGAAGTGTACTATTTTTTCAAAAGTCTGGGATAAAAGCCTCGAATAAATGTCTTCAAAACATGAGTGACTGAGTGAATATTAACGTCTCCCTGAGCTACACAAGGACTTTTGGCGACGGACCACGTAATTTTGAACCATGTTCAAGTGACGTAGACGACACATCAGCTGGCACTCCCCTCTCCTACCACACCACACCAACGGGAGGATCAAAACATAAGAGCAATGTATACTAATATTTCAGATTTCTTCGTAAAAAAAGGGGTGAGCGCTATACTGCGAATATACCTAAAAATTAAATAATTAAGTTTGAAAGAATAGGTGCGCATTATACGCCGAATTTTACGGTATATATTTTTGGATACCGCCTCTTCGGGTATGTCATACCCTGCGCGTGAATCACCGTTGCAGCTCTGAATGCATGAGCACGTTTTAAATCTTCCTTATTCTATTCCGTATTCTTGTAGTTATGAAGAAATGTGATTTTTTAGTAATTTAATAGATACAATGTTTAATAGATATAATACAACAGTATTTTTGGATGAAGAAATTCTCTTCGCGGTTATGATGAGGAATAATCAAATAATGAAGAATATAATAGCAAGTATGATTCCTCCACTGAAATCGATCCAGATTTAGAAGAGGGAGACACTGTTGAAAATAAATGTTTTATATGTAGAGACACAAAAACATTTGGGAAGAACGTAATTTTAAAGGAGACAACTGGTACACACATCTTATACACTTCCAAATGAATTTTTGAAAAAGAAAAAAAAAAACTATTGCTGGAACAATAAGAGAAAATAAAAAAGAAAATCCAAACTTTTTGAATTTAAAGAATAGAGAAGTTTACTCCTATATGTTTAGTTTTAAAAAGATAGATTAAAAAAAAATTAAGATCCAGTGAAATTATTGCCCTCACTCACGCGACGAGATTAAGTGGCCACGGTAGCCGAGTGGTCAAGGTATCGGATCGTGGCTGGCATTGTCACGAGTTCGAGCCCAGTACCACTAAAGACCCGCCGTGTAGTGGAGGGATGCACGTTAGTAAATCTATCGAGAACTTAAGCGTCCTCCCGTTGGTGTGGTAGTTAGGAGAGAGGAGGTGCCAGCTCAGGTGTCGTTCTCTTCGCTTGACCATGGTTCAAAATTACGAGGTCCGTCGCCAAAAGCCTTCGTGTAGCTGAACAGTGCGACGTTAATATTCAATCACTCACTCATTTACGGCGAGATTAAAAGAGTGTATAAACAATGTACTGAATGCCCTTATAAAAAGAACAGAAAAAATGAAATTTACGTGTGAAAAATGTAATAAACATATTGTATTTCCTACTTTTCCTCGTTTTTAACATTTGTATACAAATTTTACCTTAAAAACGGAATGCAAACACCCTTGGATGTGAGATACCCTGCGCGAGAACTTTCGGTCGTTTTTTTCGAGTGAGTGATGTCAGGTTAGAACACGCTCCGTCAAATTCCAAAATCTCACGAGTGTATTTCCTTTGGAAAGTAAGCGCACATAAAACAAAATGAAATAGTATTCTCTGCCTGATAATGTTCTATTGTAATCCAATTAAGTGTATTTAAAATAAATTTTGATTTTTTTTTTTTTTTTTTTAATTGTTTTTTTATTTATTTAATTTTAAAAAAAATATTTTAATTTTATATGTTTTTTTTTTGTCTAAAACAACCACATTTCAAAAAAATTGTAAAAGAAAAAATATTTATTATCTTGCTAAATTTTTTAAATTTTCAAACAGTTTTCTCTTGTCACTTTTTCCATGCCACAGGTTGGTCACCCCTGGGTTACGCAAAGAGAGAAGAAAACGAAGGAATGTATATCTATATTTCCAAGTATTTCCTGAATGTAAATATCAGTAATATATTTTGAGTAATTGCATCAGAAAATATAATAATATATTTCAAGTAATTTTTGCAACATTTTTTAATATTTTTAAATTGGAAAGAAAACTATAAAATAATATACATAATTGGTGTTTTATAACTCACTTAAACGATACAATTCTTTAAAGTAGTAATAAAATCAGTATTTTTGTTTTTAGTAAAGAAATTTTTATGTGCTCATATATATATATACCTTAAATTCTCTCTAGAAATATATTACTAATATTAAATCCAATATCAGCTTTCCTAAGTAAATCTCTTTTACATATCTTGAATGTTCATTTGCTCAAATCTCAAATGGCTTGAAGTGCTTGTAAACTTCTGAAGACAAATTAGACACCTGAATCCCGTTGTAAATTTCTTTTGCATTTTTACTGTTGACACTCCTCAGAAATAAGCAACTGGGTCAAAATATAATAGATTAATATTGAATAGCCAAATAAAGGTTAAATTCCCTCATAAACTGTTAAGGCTACGGTAGCCCAGTGGTCAAGGTATCGGATCATGGCAGGCATGTCATGAGTTCGAGCCCAGTACCAGTAAAG
>BMAV01000420.1:627847-652296 GCA_019973955.1 Trichonephila inaurata madagascariensis
GGATAAAAAATTAATTAATAAAATAGCATGTGTTGGGTTAATTTTTTTTTAAAACTGAGTTACGACTTTTTTTTTTAAATTTCAATTCATCGAGGATTTTATTAATATGATAACTTAAGAAATAAATTTTCACAATGTGAAAATAATATTGTACTTAATCTTAACGAAAAATATTTTTGTTCTCATCAAATATTTATTATGAAACATATTACATTATGCATCATATACCAATCCGCAGCCCCATTAGAGAAAAAAAAAACAATGTTTAATGCACAATTCTTCAAAACCTTTAAGCAGTGGCGTAGCGTGGATTTTCGCAGCCTGGGGCTGACAGGAAATTTGTTGCCCTGCTATTTTAATTATTAGTCAAGAAAATTAGCAAAAGTAAAAAAAAGCAGCTTTAAATTTTTTTTATTGATTAAAAATGCACTTTTTTTTTTTTCATAGCAAAATCTCTTATACAATTGTCAATATCAATATGTATGTTATCAATATGCGATTGCATAGCGGCTAATAAACTTCCTGCATCTGTGTGTGTATTGAAGTTTTCACTCATTTCCGTCAGTTACGTCGCACGAGCGCGATTTGGAGTTAGAAATATTTTTGAATTTAAACATCGCGGTGGTTGCCGCCGCCCTTTTCGTATGCCACCCGGGGCCATGGCCCCCTCTGCACCCCCCACGCTACGCCACTGCCTTTGAGATATTATAGTGAGGGTCAAATCTGATTTTTGATTATCAACCATTTTGTGTGTGTTCATTTATATATTTGTACTTAATTTCTCTCTCTCTATTCAGTTGTTCTTAATATGCTTACTAGGTAAAATAATTATAATTTATGATGTTATATATCAATGCCGATTGCGAAGTATTTATGTTTCGCTCAATAGCAATATGCTGTTTGTTTTGAAAGTTGTTCTTGTTGAATCTATGGAATGTGTATAAGAATTTTGCTGTTTATTTCTCGCTACTAGAGGATCACCATACAAAGAAAAACATCTGACACTTATTTCAACGCTTTATCGCAAAATAAAATTGTTATGTTTAAAATCAAAAGTTTTATAGTCCTGTGTCAACCAGTTCTATTTGCATTACAACATTTGAAGGTTATAATTAGTTAACTTCGAAAAAAAAAAGAACACAAAGAAAAATTTAGATCTTGTATATTCCAATCTGTGATGATTTTGTTATATTTCAGGAAACATTATAAAGTGCTGGTTTAAATTAGAAGTTATAAAAGGCTTAGAATAAAGCACAAGTAGAAAATTTGATATGTTTGTGTCAGAAAACAGGATTTTGGAAGTAAGGAAACACTGGGCACACAATTTATTTCAGTTTTGAAAGGGCTCAAATAACAGGTTTTGTATTCAATTTAAATTATTGTTTGAAAATAAAAGAAAAGGACATGACATTCTTATAAAAAAATTCACATTAATGCCATACCACTACTACCTTACCTTCCTGTTTTAACATATTTAGCTGGTGTGTGCTAGGACAGCACTTAAGAAATTAAATTGTGACTTATATTCCAAATCACTTGTTCTTCATAAAATTTCAGAAATAAATTCTATGTTTAGACGAAGGAGGTTTATAATCGCCTATCCCAGATGTTGTCACTCGGTGATACTCTACAACAGGAATGGGCAATTACTTTGGTTCGAGGGCTACATTGTGGAAGTGGAGGGCCCCACCTTTTTAAAATGATTGCATTTATTATTTAACAAACATCTCAGAAAAGTATAAATTGTACCATAAAAATCAAAGGAACTTAATCATTTGATGAAATGTTGTAAGGTTTTATGGTCATTTTCTGTGCGTTCATTGTAAATAATAATAAATGTGTTGTGTGTGTTTACCACATACTTGCAATTATTAGCTAACGAGTAAGCTAATGTTAATTCGTAAATAAATGTGTAATGTATATCAAACAAAATTGAAAAATTAGTTTATAAATATTTTTTTGCGGCACGCATGTTTTGTTGTTACCAAGAAATGCTGAAAAATGCTTAAAAATAAATGCATTGGAAGATTCATAGATCAGTGGAATGCTTTGGAAAATTCATAGTCCAGTGCCTGTTTCTTTCATACTACAACAGTAGTGCTCCCGAACCTTTTTATCGCTCGGACCGGTCAACCTTTGATAATTTTACCGCGGCCCGCTGAAGGGGGGACGTTGATTGCTTATACTTTAGTTGGTTTTGATTTAATAATTTTAATTTAACTTGTAACGAATGGTAAAAAGAAGGATAATAGAGTGCCCTCTTCAGGCCGCGTGGACACTTAACCAGTCAGCCTGCCACCTCGGTGAAGAAAGGACATGCCAATGTCCGCTTGAGCAAACCCTTTATTATTCGTAAAGTATTAACTGTTTCTTTATGTAATTTTAACTGCGCTCACTTAGAATGTGCCATTAATTAAAATTATTTGAGATAGCCACCGTAAAAATTTTAATTGCAGGTTATAAACTATATTTAAATGCAGCTTCTGAATAAAATACAGTTACACCAAAAAATGAATGTAAAGGGATTTATATATAACATGGAGTGTAAATTGATTTCCATGGAAAGTCTTACAAACCCGAAAGAAACACACCACATTAAATAAAATGCAAATAGTTTACTGTTCATTATGTAGCCCTGTCTTAGTTTTGCATCGAAAGCAGTAATGTTCTTTTTGTCATTACGAAGACGTTATGCAAATATTTTCAAATATAATTGACAACTTGTACATAAACTTACTAACCAAAGTTTGTGAAAGTTAATTTTTATAAAAGATACTTCAATATGTAATTTTTATCAGTATCATTTTCGTTTATCATTTTTGGGACACCAAAGCTAAGTTTGTAATTTTTCTATTATGCACTGAAATAAAATTTTTGCACTTGGGGGTTCATGATGAAATTTTGAATATAAAAAGGGGAAGGGGTCCATAGGAACAGTAATTTTAGGAATCACTGATGTAAATGGTTGTACATTTTGTAATAATGGATTGGTTTCTTGAAAAGTAAGTCTAAACAATTTTAATATTACATAAAACATTCACAAAAGAAAATTCAGATAATTATCTCCATAACTTTGGCACTTATATCTCTATTACCGCTTTAAATTTTTAAAATAGAACGCGTTTGAAAGTTGGTAACTACATACTGGGAATATTACCCGTTCTTACTAAAACAGTTGTAGCTTTTGTACTGGAAAACTGTAAATAAAAAACTTGATGTTTTTATAAGCTTAATCAATTGGCCTACAAACTATAAAATGCTCTTGTCAATTTTTGACGAAATCTGAGATTTTAAGGTAGTTAGATACCTTTAAAAGCCCATTGAATCCTTGTCTCCGAAAATGTTTCACAAATATAATATCAAAGCTTGAGATTTAGAATATTGAGTTTTACCAATACAATATTTATTACATCGTTTCCAATTCCTGATACTTTATTTCAAATTACAAACATAAGCATGCTTCATTCCCAAATATCTGATGTGCAATCTCCATTTGGAAATCTCATTTCATGGGCCAAGTAGTTTCCTTCC
Organism: Trichonephila inaurata madagascariensis; assembly: GCA_019973955.1. Classification (NCBI taxonomy): domain Eukaryota; kingdom Metazoa; phylum Arthropoda; class Arachnida; order Araneae; family Nephilidae; genus Trichonephila; species Trichonephila inaurata. Next base: position 631,379 of record BMAV01000420.1, read on the forward strand.
AGTCCAAAGTCAATTAGGAAGTCATTGTCCAAAGTCAGTCCTCCGTTTTCTGTATTTACGTGTACAAGGAACATCATGGATCCCTTCCTTTATTGAGACAAAATAGAGAATTATTTAAAATCTTTTTAAAATAATACATTACTTTATAAAAGATTATTAAAAATAATCATTTTCATGCAATGGAGAACATTCGGGCCCCCCTGATAAGTCAGATTTTCAGCTTCAAGCCGAATTTTACAAAGGGTACGTACTTGGAGTCAGCTACGCTTCGGGCCCCTAGAATCCCTGGGTCCCCTTGCAATGCAGGGGTGTACATTACGCCACTGTTTTCATGTGAATTTATTAGTTTAGCATTAATTATCGACTGATTACAAATAAGATTATTCTGAAGTAAAAAACAACTATATAAAGACCTGAATATTTTTATTGCATTTTATGGATTAGAAATTGTACTTACTCTGCATTTTCTGGATAAAACTGAGCATCCCAAGAACTGAATAAAGAATTTGTCACGAAAAGTCGCTTCCCATCAAGGCTAAGTTGTAACATCTGAGGTGATCCACGAACAGGTTTTCCTTTAACAGTAGGTCTTACAGGTTGTTCCTAAAATTATTAATTTTGTCATACGTATAAGAAATCATAAGAAATATAAATCTAAAAGGGATTCTTCAATTATGCCTAGGTAATTCAAAAATTATCTCTCTACTCTTACTATTCATCATTTATTTAAACTAAGATAGGTATACAACACTGATATTATTTTTCGACATAGTCAATTCGACCCTTGGCAATGCATGTTGTTCAGCGAGTCAAAGCTTTCGTATATATTTTTCCATCAAGCTGATCGTCTGCGTTTTATTGGTAGAACCATTACTGATGTTTAAGGAGACGCAACTTCATCTATGGTGTTATATCTATCCATGATAACCATGCCTCTAGTTTGCCAAATATTGACGTACATAGTCAAAGTTGATAGGAGTCCAGTTTCCTCTTTTTGTGGTGCATTCTCGTACAGTCTATTAAAAACATCTCGATCCATTAATTTTTTTTTCTTACGAAATAAGGCATCGACTTCCATATTGTGATCTATTTTAAAGTCCCTGTGATGAATTTTAAAGCCTTTTACACTCCACGACTGTAAGAAATTGGATCGCTGTTTTTTGTTTACTTTGGTGCAAACCGATATTGGATCTGATATGCTTACGCTGGCAAAGTTGGTAAAGTAAATTATACAATAATGACTATGGGCACAACAATTCAATGCATGCGTGCACGAAGACAGTACTATGATAGACTTCAAGATGTGTTGTAGGCGAAAGGATAGATAATTTTTACTTGAATTCTCTCTCGTAGCTTTGTTTCTTAGCTGATTATGGACAAGAGAGCTTGATAATCAATATATATTGTTCTCTTGAAATACGGATATAAATTGCTACAAATATTCTATAAAAAAATAACATTTTTATATAGAAATAAATTTTTGGGATTCATTTTAGGTGTGATTTAGGTAGATGACTAAGTTCATTTAATTTTTTAATAAATAAAGGAATAATTGTCAACAAGAATTGGTAAAATTAGTACAAATCCCCTGTAATATGAATTGCTAATATTTGTACATGCAATTCATTGTAAACACTTAAATAAGGAAAAATAATTTCAAGGCTGATAAACAAACAAAACAAAAATCCTTTCAAAATAAAATCTTCATTATTTTATTTATAAACTTTGTATAAGTATATAAACTTTATATAAGTATTACTGTTTATTAATGAGGATTAATAAACAGATGCTTATAATGAACAGAATGGTAAATACTTTTTATGAGTAATTAACTCTTGTTTGATAGCCGATTAGTTCCTGCTGCTTCAGACTCAAGAATTTATTTTTTCAAAAAAAAATTCAATTTTATTTTTATAATTGTCTTAAATTTCAAGACTTTTTTCTTAATTTAAAATTTTGAATGAATGAAATATATATAAACAATGAAATATATACACAAATTCAATACAAAATGTTAAATAAAATGATTAACTAATTTCGATATTTTATTATAATTTTTTTTCAACTATTTCATACTTTTTCAATTTTTCTTCTTTTCTCATAATTGCGATTTACGCTTCAATTCTTTTAAATTACATCTGATTTCAAAAATTAGTGTAATCTTAATGTAACCCACTTTTTTCAGTTCTTTGGAACCAAATGTACACTGACGGGGAGAAAAAATCCCAACACCAAGAAAGACTTGTGTTAGATAAAAGAAATTTGGTAGGCGTGTTTATACATCTGAAAGATGACATTGATTCACATTTCGCGCTTAAGTGTGGCGCTAGCAGCGCCATTTAGAGCTTGCACGAATCAGGATTACTTTAAATGAGTACTGCAAAATTCATGAGCGTTATTTGTCTGTGAAATTTGACGCATTGATATTAGTCAAGAATGCATTTAAGAAGACGAAGAAGCCATTATCAACAGCTCATCGAGTTTGAACGAGGTCATGTAATAGAGCTACGAGAAGGTGGATTTTCTTTCTGCAATATTGCAGAAAGACTTGACCGGAATGTATCCACTGTGCATGATTGTTGAAAGCAGTGGCCAAGGGATGGTACTGCTTTAAGACCGGGTTTCGGAGGGGGGGGGCGATGGCAGTGCGGAGAGAGAAGACCACCGTATTCGGCGTACAACTGTGGCCCATCGTACTGCGTCTGCGGCAGAATGTCCATATGTTGGTCAGAAGGAGGCCAGGGGAACGCCTACAGCCAAACTGTCTGCGACATAGACACACTGGACCTACACCTGGAGTCATGGTCTGGGCAGCAATTTTCTATGACAGCAGGAGCATTCTCGTGTTTATACCCAACACACTAGCTGCAAATTTTGTACGTCCGTCAGGTAATTCAACCTATAGTACTGCCATTCATGAACAACTTTCAAGGGGGAGTTTTCCAACAGGATAACACCACTGTTGCAACACAACGTGTTCAACAGAATATTCACATGTTATCTTGGCCTGCGAGATCACCAGATCCGTCTCCATTTGAGTACGTATGAGATATCATTGGAAGACAGCTTCAGCATCATCTACAGCCAGCACTGACCGTCCCAGTATCGACACAACAAGTACAACAAGTATGGAACTCTATACCACAAAGTGACATTCGATACCTGTATGACACAATGTATGCTCGATTGAAGGCTTGCATTCAAAATTCTGGAGGTTACACCGGCCATTAATGTAACAGCATTTCACATTTGGAATGCATTTTCTTGAGCTTAAATTAACCTGTAATCTTGAAAATTTAATCAATTAAGCATTTTAAGTAGACAATTGCATTGCCCAAATTTCATTATGCTACAATAATTTTTTCTCGGTATTGGGATTTTTTTCTCGTCAGGGTATATTCTAAAAATGCAAAGTTATTTGACAGTGCAAAAGTATTGCACTGTCAAGGAACTGTGTTACTTCTTTTTCGATCACACACACAAAACATAAACTGATACAATACCTCGAGTTCAGTGTCCTCTGTAACTACCACTTTTCCATCCTTGCAGATGCTCCCACCTATGAAAACCTGTACAATATGAAAATGAAAACTCATTTTTACAATATTTAATTTACAACAGAGATAAAATCTCTATTTAAAAGGACTTTTCACATTTGCGTATTTAATGGTCACCATTATTCTATTTTGAGGGAATTTTTATACACATAAAATATATGAATGTAAAAAAGGCACTTTTTTCTTGAACATATAGAATATACAGTAAAGAATAAAAAAGAAGTATATACATTTTTTTAACAAAATTGCAGCATATTTTAAAATTACGAAATAATTCATTTCAACTGCGAATTCATCCCAAGAAATCTGTCCTTCCAGAGCATATTTCACATCTTGAGAATTGTAGATTGGGATATGATAGAGTTACTCCTCATTATTATTTCTTCACACATATTTTTTGACATAGAAATTGATATGCAAAATATATTATTTGCAAAATATTTTCACCACTAACTTTCTAAAAGCCTTTCCCAAAAAAATAGGCAACTCCCAAAAATTTACCAAAATATTCAGATCAATAAGAGAGGAAAGAAATGCTTTCCTAAAGATTTTCTCCCAAGAAAACTGACTTTAAAAAAAGGAACATGTTAGACTATTAAAAAACATTGCAATAGGGGATGTATTAATATCATCAGTTCTTTAATAAATTAGTTCATTAAATCCTGAAACCGAAAACCAAGAACAAAAAAACCAAAACAGGAGGAAAAGTCAATTGACCAAAATGGAAAACTATTTGTTGCTCAAGCAATCAAGCAAAAATCCGAAAAGGAACTGCAGAGAACTGAGTACTGAAAGATGTGTGTAGTTCGGCAACGTTGGTGTATCGAGATGACTTCTAACTAATTGTAACGTTTGCTGTGTTGTAGTATCTTTTGTGTCCATGTTTTGTGCCTGTGTCAAATAAGTCAAGTATTTAAGATAATGTGCCTGCTTGAACTGTTTCAAAGTACTAAAGCAGCTGGTAGCTACTAAAAATCTTTACATAGAACCAGTGGCGCACACAAGGGGCCGGGGTTCCTGGGGGGCCGGACCCTCCTCCCAAAGCCCTTGATTTTTTTCCGATTGGTTATAATTCTAAGTATATAATACGCAAAATTTAATTAAATATTTGTTATTAATGATTAATTTTATTAATTAATGCTAATTATTTATTCAATAATTAGTTTTTTACTGTGTTTTGTTCCTGAAAATCGACAAAATCAAAAATAGCATGATACAAGAATGGTGAATTTTCAACCCCGGACCCCCCCTTGAAAAATTCCTGTGTGCGCTACTGCATAGAACTATTGTTTTCTAAAGTTGTCAGTGATTTGGGGTGAGGAAAGAAGAGTTAAGAGCTTGTTAATGTATATGCATATGTACATATGTATACAATAATTGATAATATAAATAGAATATATTAATTAGATAAAATAAAAAAAGTTATAAAAATACTAATGGTAATTTTCAAAAAAGAAAAAAAAAAATTACAGAAAAGTTATTTTCATGTGTAAATACATAGCAAATACAATACTATTTCATTACTTTTATAATTCACGTATAAACTTTGGGTTATATTTGCTTTATACTGTTGCATTTCCACATTTTTAAGAGGTCGCCTTAGGTTGATTGTACAGTAGTAGCTTAGAAGCCAAAGGGTCGATGATCAGGGTTAAATCCTGTCAAAATCTGTCGAATTAAATAATCAAGGTAACTGTACAAAAGCCTTCAAATTTTTCTAAAACTTTGTAGTAATTATTATTATATGATTCGTCGTAATAACTTAAGAATAGTGTTATTTTTCTCTGAAAAAAAAAGGCAAATCAGGGATGTAAAAAGAAACTGAAGAAAGAAATGAAAAAAAAAAAAAAAAAAAAATTAATATCCACGAACAAATTTTGAAAAAAGCGCATAAATAAAAAGTATTAAGGAAATCATAAGAATATCCAGTTTTTCCATTGTTTATATGTTGGAGTTGGAGTCCGTAATAACAGAAAAAATTTTTGGTAAAATCTGTTTTCAGCCTATTAAATCCACTGTTCATATTCACAACCAAGAGAAATCCTTAAGAATTAGAACTTTTTGAACTGGTTTTCAGTATTTTTTTTCTTCTGTCTTCAAAAATTTAAAGTAATTACCTGCCCAACCTGTCTGACGTTGTTGGAATCTGAGATATCGTACTGTCGAATATCTCCATGTAACCAGTTACTGATATACAAATAGTGGTCATCCAGAGATACCAAAATGTCTGTAATCAGACCTGAAAAATATATTAATATTAGAGTCTGAATAACAAACTTTCTACGCAAAATACTATTAACAATTTCTTTTTGTTTTTAAATTTTTGGATAAGATAAATTGAATTACTAAATTTGCAGGTAATAGAAAAAAAAATTCAAAACAATTTAAGATGTTTCAGAATTAATTTCAAAAGAACATACTATAGTAGAAATTTAATAATGTAAAAAATATATTCTTCTGGTAATATCTTATTAAAATAAATTAATTCCTATTTTTATAAAACTAAGAAAAAAATGATGAGACAGTAGTACAGCATAATTAGCGGTCAATTTGATTATTCTCTGTGAAACAATCAACATTTATATGGATGGTTTAAGATTACGACTGGCAGTCAATAAAACATCAGTAATGTAATTTTTGAAGAAAACTCTGAAATTAATGCTATTTGTTCAAAGAAGCCACAACGCTTACAGGGTGTTGCCGAATTCAACCGACCAATTCAGAGAGCTGATAGAAGGCAGCATGGGAATGTGACAAATCACCATAGAACATCAGGTCGCCAACAACGCTTAGTCGGATTAATTCTGAAAAGCAACTATGAAGGGTGTAATGTGTGTCGAGTGTAATAAAGGTATGTGTAATAGGAAGTCGGAAACGCATTTATTAGACGTAAAGCATGTTCACAATACGAACAATGCATCACAGATCGACTGGGTGAGTGAGTGAATATTGTCGCACTGTTCAGGTCACGAGAGCTCTTGGCGACGGACCACGTAATTTTGAACCATGGTCAAGTGACGCGGACGACACTTGAGCTGGCACTCCCCTCTCCTAACTACCACACCACACCAACGGGAGGACGTTTCAGCTCTCGACAGATTTAACGAGCATCGCTGCCCTACACGGCGGGTTTTAAGTAGTACTGGGCTCGAACTCATGACATGCTTGCCATGATCCGATACCTTGACCACTGGGCTACCGCTGCCCTCATCACAGATCGAAGTCGGAAATGCACCGACAAGTGAATGAAAGTTGCGGCCACGTAGGTCCTAGCACAGGGATGGCGAACCTTTTTGAGACGTGGGTCAAATTTTGTTCATATTTTTTTAATACTAGCTCGTGGGTCACTAATACCCATTTGCTCCAGAGTTAAGTTTAAAAATTTTTTTAACTGAGTATTTTTAAAACTAAACATCTTTAAAATTCAATTGACTTAACGGGTAGAAATAGGCGTGGTTTGACGATTTAAAATTTTTTAGTGGGATTAAAAATTGTTAATTGTTTAGTACAAATGGCAATAAGTGTTTGAATGAACAAGGAGTAACGAAAATTACGTAAAATATATATTGTGAAATATAATTTATTAGTGTGTATATATATATATATGTATGTATAACAAAATTTATTATAAAGTATTTAATGAGAAATCTGTTGCTATTTATTTTCTGATAGTTTTTTAATAATAGGTTATTATTTCGTATTCATTTGTTTAACGCATTTCGCAGTTAATTTCCCTGTCAAGTCTATTTCTATTAGAAGATTTTACAAAGTTCATAGAAGAAAGCAATTTTTCACCCGAATATGTGGACCCAAACATCGTTAAAAGTGCATTAACTAGTTTTTTCATTGATATAAAATTATTTCGTAAAGAATCCCAAGCGTGTTTAATATAATATTTTCAATTTTTACTGTGGGATCACAATATTATCTGCACTAATTTTAAACAGTTTTCCTTCTACTTCAGAAATCAAGTCTTCAAATTTTGTTTTCCACACTACGCTGCTTCGGAATTCAACTAATTCCATTTCTAAATTATCGCGATACCTAGCCACATAAATTCGGTTAACTCCATTGTTTCAAATTCTGTTTTGTATGGAGTTAAAATAGTGAAATGTATTTTTCAAACTTTTAAATTCATTGAATCTCTCCTCAAAAGCTTATTTTATATCCTGCATAATCATTATTTTTTTTAATTGCATTTTCTTGAATGTCAACAGAGTTTTCAAAAATTATTGTGTTTTGAAAATGTTTTTGTAATTGAGAAAATTGCAAATAATACTTCATGATTTTCATTTCAAAATTCTTAATAAAGTTATCAAGTTTCATCATAAATAATTTCAGTTTTCCAAACATAGTTAAAACAATCAGTCTATGCCCTTGAAGTTTTTTAATTCAGTTCATTAAAATGTGCTGAGTGATATATATGTCGCATGAAAACATTAAATCATTTAACTAATGTATATTGGGTAATTCATAAAAACTATTATCTTTTTTAATTAAAAAGAGCTTAATTTCTTCTAATAATCTTAAAAAACGATTAAGGACTTGGCCGAAACTAAGCCATCGCACGTGGTTGTATGTCAAAATCCCAGAATATTGCAATTCAATTTCTTCTAAGAATTGCATAAATTGCCGTTTATAAAGAGCACTTGCGTTTACAAAGATACTGAATAAATCCAAAGTTTTTCCCTACCATACTAGGTGCACCATTTGTTGTAACAGAAACTATTTTCTGAAGGTAAATATCCATTTCTTTAAATACAATATCAAATTCTTTAAAAATATCGAGATCGGTACACGTCCCTTTCAACGTTATTAGTTTTATTAATTCTTCTTTCATTATATTTCCATACTAATACCGAGCAAAATCTAAATAAACCCATGTAAACAAACAAGTCGTTGCCTAGCAATCGTGGGCCAATTGCGGGGGTCAAGGTCTGACCCTCGGGTCATAGGTTCGTCATCACTGTCCTAGCATATCCGATACCGATGGACGAAGTACTGGCGGACGCGTTCAAACAAATCTGGTGTACTGGAGATGTCAGCTGAAGCGAAGGCAATACGTGCCATGAGATGACCCATTGTAGCCTATGGCGTCTCATACACAAACGATTTCATGAGGCCCCAGAAGAAGAAATAAAAGGAATTGAGGTTCGGTGAGGCCAAGCAACAAGCCCACCGTATCCAACCCACCTCCCGGGATATGTAGCATGAAAATGGTTACGCACCGTAATCGAAAAATATGCTGGTGCACCATTGCACATAAACCACACATTCTGGTGGGCAGTGGCCTGCACTCTCTGTGGCAATTCCGGGAGAAGTGCGAAATTTCCATACGTGCAGGTTTCTTCAACCTTACCATGGCGTTCCAAATCCCCACATTCGCTCGTCAACTCCCCTCGTCTGGCTCATCCTTTCCCGATGGCTACTAATCTCGTGATTTTACCGACAGAACGTGGTTTGCGACCCCAAATGCTATGGTGATTTGCCGTCCCGAAGCTGCCAACTATGACTCTTCTGAATTTGTCAGTCGAATTCGGCAATACTCTGTATATCTAAAATCACATTTACTCAAATATCAACTAAAATATCACTTTAGACGGTGCTACAAACTTTTATGGAATCTACATTAGTTATCCTGTTACTTTTTTCCCCTGATAATAATTGAAATAATTTGATGTAATTTGAAAATAACTGCAAAAACTATTTTTTCCCCTGAAAATAATTTTTCTATCTATGCACAAAGTGCATGTTAAATTTCCCAAAATCTGTAAATAAAGCCGTGTTTATGTCCATTCCCAATAGCTTTCGTGCTGCTTCAGAGAGTGAGTGAGTGAATATCAACGTCGTACTGTCGCACTCGAGGCCTCTGGCGACGGACCTCGTAATTTTGAGCCATGTTCAAGTAAAGAGGACGACACCTGTGAGCTGGCATCCACCTCTCCTAACAACTACACCAACGGGAGGGCGTTTGAGCTCTCGACAGATTTAATGTGCATCGCTCCCCTACACGGTGGATCTTCAGCGGTACTAAGATCGAACTTCGTACTGCTTCAGAGAGACGTTAATAATAAAATACTAAGAGCAATAATAATCTTGTTCGCTTCTCTGCTGAAATTGAGACTGGAAAGATGATTAGTAAGTAAACAGAAAATGTTCTTTCAATAATGTCATGTAAATAGAGGTTATCTTGAAGTAAAAATTTTAGTGACCCAATGTCATGAAGTCATCAAATTTGGCGATAAAACTGGATGCCTTGAAACAAATCTAGAAGAGTCTGGTATGGGTATTTCACGAGGTAGTACTAGAAACTTCTAGAATGGCTTCATTACGAGTATAATAACAATGCTAGGAAGAAACATTGAAGTTCAAGCTTGAGAACGAGTGCGCGTTAGACCAGATTCAACATTGTGACTTATGGATATATATTACAATTTGAACTTTGAATTACTGTTATTTTGGATTTTACATAAGTTAATTGTGTTTCTTATTAGAAGTAAATCTGTTGTATTTTCTAGAGAATTCCAGAATACATCTCGATTTACTCCGAAAGACCCTACCTGTTGATTGCGTGTTCCTTTCCTACATTTGAAAGACGAAACCCACGTAACAGTATACAGTTCTTTTAGCATCTAAAATGATGAAAATATATCCAAATTTGCTTAAACATGAACAGACTATTAACACAGATGTAAGTACTACCTAAAATGTGATGATTATTAAAAGAGAAATATTTTTTGCTTGAAAATTTACATCATGGTTAGTTTCTAATTGAAATGATGACGGAAAGGTTTTCTTACCTGGCATTTCAGGTAGCACCCAATTTTGTACTTTCTTTGGTGGAATTCGAGCAACTAAATGAGAGGTCCAAGAACCATCCTACATAGAAAGCAGTCATAAAAATCTTCCCACATTCCATTCGGACGTATAATTACAGTTAGACCTCCATTTTACGAACTTCTATTTTGCAAACTTTTTCTAGGAACCAAGAGCATTTTAAGATTTTCTTCGTATAATAACCTCCAAATAGCGAAGTGCATTTTCTATTTAAAGGATTTTTTTCTCCAGTGATCCAATTTTTTTTTCTCCTTATTTTTAAAGTATTTCTGGACCTTCTTAGGATGAAATGATGAAAATTTTTTTTAAACAATTCGAAGTGGATTACAGTGTGGAGAGAATAATTACCTGAAAGGGTTTTAGGAGTATTGCAAAGATGTGAGGCGTATTATGAGAGAAAACATTTTTTCGAGCAAAATAACAGACTTTATCAGTAATTAAATTTAAGGACGCATGTAATATATGCTTAATATTACTGGTTATAAAAAATTTATGTTTAAAATTACTTGTAGGTTTTAAATTAGGAAATGTCATTAAAATTCATCCGTTTTAATATAAAATAAATTTTTTTAAAGTTGAAAATACTATGTATTTTTCGACAATGTGTTTTTCTTTTTTCTACCTTGCAAACTTCTTTTTGAGGGATAAGAAGGGCTAAAGTGTAGAATAGGTGGCTCCTCCTTAGATTTGGCGACGGTTATCTAGATGCCAGAATGAATTCGGCTGTTTATTACATATTTCGGCTTCGCTTCATTACTCTCGGAATACCTATCGCAACATATACGTTAGTTGGCGACTGATTCTGGTAGCCAAAAAACTGACTTCACCAAGGGGCGAAGTCAGTTTAATATCAAATGTAATTTAATAATGTAATGTGATTTAATAATGTAATGAAATTTAATATCAAATATAATGCAATTTAATATGAAATAAATATATATTAAATTGCAAAAAAGATGGGAATAATGGCTTTTTTAAACTAATTATACTGTTTAGGAATTAAAAATTTGTTTCAAGTGGTTCATTAAGTATATTGAAAGATGAGTCTCTATTTAAAGAATTTTCCACACAACGAACTTTTTTTCAGGATTTAACTACTTCGTTAAATAGAGGTCCGACTGTATTCCAGCAAATCAAGCGAATACTTACGTGTTTGTGAAATTGAAACACTGTTGAAGATAGAGCACATCCCACATATCCTACGTCAGATGTGGGATTGTGATGGAATCTAACTTCAAGAGGAATCATACCTTCATTCCCCATATCAATTTTCTGAATTCGTTTTTTCTGATTCCAATCCCAAAAGTTAATGCTGTGACCATAACGACCTAAAAGATGAATTAAAAAAAATCAAAAACTGTCGAAACATTAAAAATGCACTCGAAAGAAAAATCTATAGTTTTTCGTGAATGAATAAATTTAAAAGTATACCTACAATTTTTTAATTTAAAGAAAGAATGATTGGTAGGACCAATTATACTAAAGTAAAATTTACATTTAGACGAGATCTATATCTGAATACTAATTGTGACTCAGAATTATGTATACTGAAACTTTTTGTCAATTTTGTTTGTAATATTTTTTTTTAAATACCGTTATAAAAACAACAAAATCAGAAATTTGAATTTCTGTTACATGCTAAAATTTTAGAACTAAAAAAAAAAAAAAATAATAATAATAAAATAAAATTAAAAAAAAAACACACCAGATTGCTTATTTATATTGAAACTATTAAAGTAAAATAATGAATAAATTTACATTAAATTTTGAAGTACACTGCATCTTAATATTTAGATAAATAAATGTTAAAATAAATGTTTATAATATAAAGTAAATATTCACATTATAAATAACCGTAATTTAGTAAAATAAGAATCCTTTTAATTGCTATCATACGAATTTACAAAACTTCCCAGTAAATTTTGTAATGTAACCAATGTTTCTTTACCATTCAATACATCTTCCATGAAAAATCCTTTCCTGAAAGTGTTCGGTGCCGCCCATTCTGTACTAACCATAATGTTGTGACGAGGCTGATACCAATAGTCATAATTATACTCAACGCTGTCGCTCTCCTTTTGCCATGTACCTTTCACCCTGAATGTGTCTTGCTCTAATACAATAAAAGTACCTTTAAAATTGAAAAAAAAGTAATTGTTAATAGATATTTATAAACAATAGATATAGTTTTAATCATTTGTATTTTTAATGAAATCTACATACGAATTCATTTTCTGTTTTAAAAAGTCACAGGTGGGCTCGACTTTTACATTAAGGCCCAGCGCTTCGAGAAGTCTTAAGACGTCACTGCTTACTCATTATAAATTTATAAGAACTGATTGTTATTAGTAATTGCAATCATAAAAATTCGTAAAATAGGTAGGTTTCTGCAGTTAAACTGGACCACATTTTTTCTACTTACTCTTTCAATTCTATGATATTGTTTCCATTGGAGTCGTGGTTCAATTAATATTATTTCTTCCAATTATGAAAGAGACGTCAAACGCGGATATGGAACAGAAAAAGAGGCCCATAAGAATACTACTGGACTCCCCTATAATCTCCCTTAACATTAATTTTTAGTCATTCCCCTGTGGTGAATGATCCTTTCTAAATTCTAATTTTATTCATTTATTTTAAATTTAATTCTTATTCATTTCTTTTAAATTTAATTCTTATTCATTTCTTTTAAATTTAATTCTTATTCATTTCTTTTAAATTTTTATTATACTGCGACCCACACAGGCAGTCTATCTTTTAAACTTTAAAATCACCATGACTCCAGGACAGCCAATAGAGTGCTAGCTCACTGATCCCTAACAACCAATAGCAGACAAGTCTCTCGTCTGCTGTGCATGAAATTTCTCTGCTGTTTTTGATACCGCTGAAACCAACCATCTTAGCCACACCCGCTTTCTCCTTCCGTGTCCATCAATCAGGAGACTGCGTATCTATAAAGACCATTCAACATCAGAGCCAAAATACAGTCAGATATGGGATGGAGGAACGCTTCGCGTTCCGTTTCCAAATGATGTTCAGCGGCCGGATATGGAACAGACATTCAACATTTCTTTTAAATATTATGAATTTATCATGATATAAAAAGGGTAAGAAAGAAAACCATAAATAAAAAAGTGATGAAAAAAATTTCAAGCTAAGAACCGATTACCTTTTGCTTCTCCATGTTCATTACCGAGACAGCTGATCAGTATATCACCATTTGGTAAGCAATGCACCGTGTGAGGAGCACTTGCCTTACCTGTTCCATGAAGCTGTTGAGTTTCGACGACCTGAAAATAACATGAGATCAGAGAAATAAACAAACTTCAAGGTACAATTTACATACACTTAAACCAGTAATATATGTATTATCAAAAAAATTATGCAATAAATGCAAAGTGTAAATCTACGCCACGCTTTCTTTTAGTTTTAAAATAAATACAAATAATTAGATTGAATTAATGATTAAATTACAAGTTCCATGTACTTTTACACAAATAAGTTTCACAAAATGCACAGGCTATACAAAAGTTGGGTGATTTGGAAAATAAAAAATTAGTTATAATTTATAAAATTTGAAGTGTTTGAAATCTAATTCACACAAGGAAAAAATATAGAGTAAAATAATCGTTATGCATTTTCCAATACCTTGTATGTTTACGCACGCTAATGAAATTACATGTACCGGGTGTTTCTAAAAGAATATCGGAGTTTTAACGCCTTACAGTATTTATCACATATCAGTTACAAGCATAATTCATACATTGAATGAAAGAGTAACTGAAACAATTTTACCTACAAGTTTACAAATGTTCAATGTCAGCCCCATTCGTCGCACGGCACAAATCAAGTCGATAGGCTTGTTCATCCCAAACTTTTTTCAGTGTGTCCGAGGAAATTCTTGTGGCCGCGGTAGCCGACCAGTACCACTAAAGACCCGCCGTGTAGGGCAGCGATGCAAGTTAAATCTGTCGAGAGCTGAAACGTCTTCCCGTTGGTGTGGTGTGGTAGTTAGGAGAAGGGGGTGCCAGCTCAGGTGTCGTCCACGTCACTTGACCATGGTTCAAAATTACGTGGTCCGTCGCCAAAAGCCCTCGCGTAGCTGAACAGTGCGATGTTAATATTCAATCAATCAACCGAGGAAATTCTTGCAACATCTACTTCCATCCTGTGTCTTACGTCTGAAAGGTCAGCTGGTAGTGGAGGAATGTACACACAATCCTTTATGAACCTCCACAGATAAAAGTCAAATGGCGTCATATTGGGTGAACGTGGAGGCCATGCGATACAAGCTTTATCGGGAGGCTCTTTGCGGCCAATTCATTAGTTGGGTACAGTGATATTTAACCAAACGCGTACTGAGAGATGCCAGTGAGGAGGTGCACCATCTTGCTGCCAAATAAAGTTATTTGGTTCACTTTCTTCCCATTGAGAAAATAGCCATAGTTGTAGAGCATCAAGATAAGCAGAACCAATTAGAGCCTTGGTCGTCCCGTACTTTTCCCTTTACAAAAACAGCTAGTTGTTTCAAACTGATGATACTACCTAAGAATATTATCATTTGGAAGTTGACAACCGAACTTAATACGGAACGCTCGTTGCACACTAACAGCAGATTCTGTCTTTGCAAACTGGATAACACGAAACGTTTTCTGTTTACTAGTCGCCATTTTTCTACTAGCGCGTTGATCGGCAAGAAAGGAGGGGGGAAGGGATTAGCAAACGTTTCGCGCACACTGGCCAGTAAAGAAAACTGTTTCAATTGCTCTTTCATTCAATGTATGAGTCATACTAATATGTTATATGTAATGAATACTATGTAAAGCGTTAAAACTCCGATATTCTTTTAGAAACACCCGATATTTTTAGCTGATTAAATTGCTTTCGAATCTATTAGAACATTTTTATATTTTAAAACAAGCATGCCTTTCTTTAAGAAAAAATTAATGAAGTTAAAATTAGTTTTAGGAAAGTATAAGCGACAGTGAAAAATTTATATATATATATATATAAATTAGTTAACCACCATAAATTAGTTTTAAAAAATTTACCAGTGGGGGGGGGGAGGAAAAAAATTACATTTCTTTCGCCTTATTCATAGATTCAGTTTTTAAAGAAAATGGGAGCTTCATAAATTATGGACATTTGCACGCATGTTTGTACCGTAAAACCCGTGTATATGCGCACTTTTAACACAAAAAATAAGATCGAAATTTGCGAGTGCGCGTTATACGCCGGGTATAAAAATGAGAGCTTTAAAAATAAAGAAAAGAAATGAGCATTAAAAAAATTAGACTCTACATGTATCGAAATATTGTTTATTTTAGAAGAAAAGACATTTCTTATGAACTTAAAGGGCTATAGTTCTAAAAGTATATACTATTTTATCAAAAACTTGGAATAATACCTCGAATAAAGGACTTCAAAACATAAGAGAATAGCTCACATGTATTTCGAATTTCTTCGTTAAAAAGGGTGTGCGTGTTATACGGCAAAAATACCTAATAATTTAAAAATGTAGCTTAAAAGTATAAGTGCTTGTTATATGGCGGTGCGCATTATACGCCGGATTTTACAATATTTGAAAACATTGGTTGAAAATGTAAATAAGTTTGGAGAGTTGGATGTCAGCTCAGACATCGCTCTTCAAAATGTAGAGGTAACGTCGTCAATAGCTCTCGCATTCTTTTAGAGTACGACATTAATGAAAATCACAAATCAGTCACGAATGTAACTTGAAGGAAATAACGCATTGAAATGAAGCTGCAGTGTTGAAAAATTTTATCAGCGAGTTATAAAACAGCATTTTAAATGAGTTCGCATGCTTTGCATAAGTGTTTTTGCTGATAAAATATTGCATGTTATATGAGCAATATATATAAATTTAAAATTTCCAATAAAATTCAAAAATGATAGAATTAATCAATATGCTGCTCAAATTATTACAGATTATCTATGCACTGCAAACTTATTTATAAATTACTTCAGAATAACACACAAAAGGATTTTTTAATACTTATCTTAATAAATAAGCATTAACATGTTAATCATGTGCAAATGCTTTTAAGATATCCGACTACGTTCGGAACCGTGATTTTAAAAAAGCGCATAAATAGATAATTTTCATGATATTTAGTGTCATTTAGATTAGAATATATGTATAAAATTGTTTTAAGGACATTTTGACAAAAAAAAAATGATTTAAATACAATATTTTGGCAAAAAAGTAACTTAGTATAACTTTTCAATTTTTCTCCTTTTATAAAAAATGCTTCTAAAATAATAATATTGTGTGTGTGTGTGTGCTTATATAAAGTAAAGATTTCTCCAGAGAGTCTGAACTATTTTTTTTTGTTTGAAAAATTCACATTATTTTCAGAGTTACAACCCATTAAAATAATTATCGGCGTTTTTTCCTTAGAATTTCTCCCCTCTGTTGTTATAAAACATGGATAAAACCACTTCTAAGTGATATATTTCAAAAATTTTAGTCGAGCCTCTGTAGAGAGGTCAGAGCTATATACAGGCAAAATATTATTATAATAGAAGCATTTTTCACAAAAGGAGACTATTTTGAAAATTGGTCATTCTATGTTCAATTTTTGTCAAAATATTGGGCTTAAATAATTTTTTATTGTAACAATATTCTTAAAACAATTTTATATACATTTTCTAATCTAAGTGATACTAAATATCATAAATATTATCCAGTTATATGCTTTTGCAAAATCATGGTTCCGAACGTAGTCGGATACCTTAAATTGTTAGTGAATGAACAAGACGAATATCAAAAGTTGAAAACATAGTTTAGCTCATTTTGAAAATATACTTAACATTCATTACCAAAAATTTTTCATACTATCTTACCTTGTGAATTTTAGGAGAACGTGGATTTGATGCAACATCTATTATGTATATTCTATCGGAATTGATACCAGGAGCAATCAGATAGCGTCGGCGAACTGAGCAATCCTTACAACTACTGCAGGCATTCCAACCTGTATGATGGAGTTCATCGCCAAGGTTAGGCATCTCCAGTTTATGAATAATCTGCATAGACAAATCACATGTAATCAGTCTCGATAAAGAAGATGAAAATTAAATCAAATATTTCAGGAAAATATGCATTAGTATTGATCTTACTTTGGAATATGTTGGAGAAGCAGGATCCAAATCGATAGTTGCAACAAAATCTGGTTTGTTATTTGTTTTCCATTTTGCTGATATGCAAGTTACATAAGCCAGTTTTTCCTTTTGTCCAGAGTTGAATGCCTCCAGAGGACTATCGTATCCTTTAGGACTATCGGTGGAAGCTATGAAGAATAAATGTAATATTTCCATTGTTTATCAAAATATAAAATAGTTTAAAATTGACCCACCTCCTTCCCAACAAATATTTATTCATAAACAAGAATTTTCGCCTCCCATCCAGTATAGTGATGCTGACTGCCGTGCCGTTAGGCCTGGGTTCAAATCCCGGAGAAGGCATGGCTGTTTGTAAATGGAGAATGCCTTTGCGGCATGGATGTTCTCTAAATAGCAATCGAGGCGCAAGTCCTCTCGTGAGGTTGGTGGAAGGGGAAGTGAGGTAGAAGTCCCCTAATCACTCACAGGGTGTTTTCCCTCAAAATTGATCCAAATCGTACTGTCGCCTACATGGTGCTCAAAGCTACGGCTAACGTAAGGCGTAAATTACAAGCCCATTCCCACGAGGAATTCCGTGGGCCTCGATCTCACACCGCCAGACAGGTGGCATTAGAAACAACAACATAAAAATGTTCTTTCGGGTTAATGAAGAATTTCGTTTAATTTCAGTGATTTTAACAAATTCGAAAGAAAAAAAAGAAGAAAATTCCTACAAATATTTAATACCATTAAATGATGCAGTTGTGATTTCAATTTTATGAATTTATTCATAATATGTGTTTGTTATTTTGATCTCTTTAGAAACGCAGTCCTGGAAATATTTTCCAAGGTAATTATCTTGTAAACTTATCGTGTTTGTGTACAGTATTATAAAATATAGGAAGGGTGTAATAAACAATAAAATAGTCTTACAGAGTCAACCGTTTCCTTAAAATTTGCACATTAAATGCGCACATGAAACCACTTTTTTCTGAAGTATCTGATCTATTTTTGTAACTAATTTAGAGAAAAATACTATTATTCTAATATGTGTTTATAAAATTTCTGAGATTTTCTAGATTTTAAAAACTGCTGTATCAGTTGTCTTCAATGTGAAAAGTGATTAAAATCTCCAGCTGAAGGCAAGACAGACTCGTTTTTAAATACACATTATAAATGATAAAGAATCAAAATTGAATTTTAAGAATTAATTACGATGTTGGAAAAATAGGTATAATTTTTTAAAAATTTAAACCCATAAAATCGTTTTGTGTGCGTGCGTGCGCACCTGCAAGAATTAGCGATATTTGAGCAGTTGTTCTGAAGATTATTAAGCGACTTTAATTTTTCATGTTTGATGTAAACAATAAAAATAAAAATTTTCATGTGTAAAAATATTTTTGCGGTTGTAGAATTTGTAATTAAAAAAAATCACATTATTTCTGACATTAACTCCATTAAGAAAAGATTTTAGAGGTAGTTTATGCTAAAAATCCTCATTTCTTAAAAGTAGTAAAAATTATTGATTTCCCATCTAAAAATTAATCCCTCATTTTAATATTTCTACTATGCATTGTAATTTGCTTCAAAAAGTTTTGTGAAGTGTTGGCATTTATAGGATAATCAACAGATAATATATTTTAACTTAACAAAAACATACACTATTTGGATAGTATTCAATTATTTTTGTCATTAATAGGTTCTCATTTTGCCTTTTGTTGTTTAAAAATGAGGAATACTGATAATGCCAATAAAAAAAATAAGTAATCAGCTTTTAGTACTATTTTCTTACTAAATAGTGTTTGGCCTCTATTTAAGTCTCTTTTCAAAGAATAGTTTATAAGTAATACATTCTTACCATTTTAATTTTACCGAAATCCCTACTTTATAACTTTTTATGACGCTTATCCGGTATAGTGGTTAGTGACGCTGACCGCTGTGCCATAGGGCCTGGGTTCGAGTCCCGGAATGGATGTTTGTAAATGGAGAGTGCCTTTGCGACATAGGGGTATTCTAAATAGCCGCCGAGGCCCAAGTTCTCTCGTGAGGTTAAAGGAAGGAGAAGAGAGGTGGGAGGAATCTCACCTACCCCAGGGTGTTCTCTCTCAAAATTGGGGTGGAACTGAGCCAAATCGTAGTGTCACCTGCATGGTGCTCAAAGCTACAGGCGTACAACTAGCCCCTTCCCACGATGAATTTTCGTGGGCCTTGATCTCGTGTTACTGTCGATCAGGCGGCATAAGAAACAACATAATTTTTGTGTTTAGGGAGTTTTATTTCTGAGAATTCGAGTCACACTCGTATTCCATGTGGCCATGGTCTCGAACTCGTAGCCGGTGTTGTTTCGAAAAAAAAATGTGAGTCCTGATGCCACTAATAAAAGGGTATTAGATCTGAAAGAGAGCTTAAAAACAACACATTCATCGTGGAGTTGTAGTTGAAGTGCTCTTGTTCAGGCGTCACATTCTCGTCACTGGAGCTTTTTGCTTCTGAATCCAAATTTTCAAGGTATATTATCAAAATCCTTCATATTTTATCCTGACAGCGACGCTACTAAGCGATCAATCAATCAATTCATTAATGTTATGCTTTTTTAAATGCATGTCGACAGGAAATGTTTAACGTTATTATATATATATATACAAAAAAGAACAATGGGCTCTTATACGTAATACACTCATGGACAAAAAAAAATTAGCACACCAAGAAATAATTGAGGGATCGTAACGAAACTTGGCATGAAGGTACATGTCGGAGAGATATGTAAATGATTAGAAATGCAGCGTGATTGCGCATTATGTATAGCCGGTAGAGGGCGTTTAGTGTCGTTCTCCATGGTGCATAAAACAGGTAACCAAAGCTTGTTTGAGTGTGCTGAATTGTTTACAAAGGAAGAGCTGAGGTAGACATGTCATTACGCCGTTTTCGAAGACAATATGAACAGCTGTCGCAATTTGAGAGAATGAGAATCATCGGCATGATGGAGGCTGGGTGGCCAGCTAGGCGAGTAGCTCGTCAATTAGGTCTCTCTGATTGTGTTGTGAAGAGGTGTTGCGGCAATTGGATCCGAGAGATGTCATTTACACGAAGACCAGGCTCAGGACGCCCTCGACAGACCAGTCGTCGAGAAGACCGCGACCTCGTAAGAAATGCACGCGTACAGCCAACTGCTTCATCGGCCACCATCCAGGCACAGGTAGCACCTATACTAGGGGCTCCTGTGTTTTCTCGAACCATACGAAGAAGCCTGGCTGAAGGACATTTGGGATCACGGCGCCCATTACGTGTGCTGCCCTTGACGCCCACCCATCGACGCCTCCATTTTGAGTGGTGCCGCGTACGAGGAAACTGGACTGCAGCGGAATGGAACCAGGTCGTCTTAAGCGACGAATCCAGATT
>BMAV01000420.1:652696-668380 GCA_019973955.1 Trichonephila inaurata madagascariensis
TTTCAACAAGACAATGCTCGTCCTCACACGGTAAGGGTATCACAAGATTGTCTCCGCACTGTTACTACCCTTCCTCGTCCTGCCCAATCCCCAGATTTGTCTCCAATCGAACCCATCTGGGATCATTTGGGACGGCGAGTTGGGCATCCCACGAGTTTGAACGAACTAGAGGCAAGGTTACAGCAAATATGGAACGAAATGTCTCAAGACATCATACAGAACTTGTATGCTTCAATGCCCGATCGTATCGCATTGTGCATTCGCGCTAGAGGGGGTTCAACAGGGGGTCCAACAAATCCTCCGTTCTTTTGCCTTTTTCTCTGAAATAAATGATCCTTTTTCTTTGATTTTCTAATCATTTACTTATATCAAAGTAGTCATTACTTTTTTAAATTTCGTTACATTTTGACGAATTCTTCTTGGTGCGCTAATTTTTTTGTTCATGAGTGTAGAATAAAAATGTAAATAAGGGACAGAAAGGAGTAATCAGCAGTGAAGTAAAATTGTATTAAATAATTAATTCTTTAACATCTGTATCTTAGATGTTGAAACAATATTTGAAGTAAAATTAAGCACTTCATTTCGAAGCTTTTTTTCTCTTTTAAGTTTAGCTTTCAAATTTGTTGTCTCCTATGTATCTTAAGTACCAATTTTCCTAATTTATGCTTTCTTTGATGGTAAATAAATCTTTGCTCAATAGTTGCAATATTATCTTTCCTCACAGAAGGCTGAAGCTTTTTTAAAGAGTTATACAAAGTCATTATACCTTAACAAGCATGGGCATGGAGTTTGCATGGATTTTAAATTCAGAAATCTTTTATTAAGTCGTTTTTTTCCTTGTCTCGTGTATCGACACTTTGACTTCCTAAATTATTCAAATTTCCATAGACGTTATTAATGCGCTGCACAATCCCATACCAGAAAACTGTAGGAAATGATGACTATCAAAAACAGTTTTTCTTTTTAATCTTTTTGTGCCACTGAATTGTTAACAACTGAAAATCTCATTTTTGTGCTGTTGCCTTCCTTACAAACTGAAACCTGCTTTACAAATAACGAATCACATTTTCATCCATAGGAATTTATTTGGAAACAAATCTTTCGGACGGCTGAACAGAGGCCACTCAAAGAACTCTCGCAATTTTTGTGTGTGTGGACATTGACTAATTCATTTCACAAGCGAACTGAATGAAATAAATCGAATATCAGACATTATTGAGAATGACAAATACCAAGCACGAGACATAACATACAATATTAGATATTCAATAGCGAACTATTGACAACTATACATAGACACAACAAACAACTAATGCAAAGTAAAGGATGGGAGAAAATGACACTACAATAAACAAAATAAACAAACGGAAGCCACGAGCGATGCTGTCAGTTAGCAATGAATGGGCAGTGAATACAAATCAATTAAGCACGTTAATACTGAATAATCTTTTCTGGTTCTGTGTAAAAAAACATGGTTGTTATATTATATTTCAGGTCTTTGAGAATCTTTAAAAACATACATACGTAAATGTATGAACTTTTCGTAAATATTTAAGCATTTGTAAGATCGGAAGATATTTTCTAAATTCAATTTTTTTCGAACCCGTTAGAACTTTTTTTGTAGTACAGCATTAAAACAACACAGGAGAGAAAAAAAAATCAAAAAATTACATTTAAACAATTAAGTTCTCTGGCCTCCCCTCCCCAGAAAATTCATATAGAACAATCAAAAGATAACTGATTTTAATTTTTTTTTTTTTTATTTAAATTTTATGCGCCAAATTGTAACTACTTCACCACATTCTAGCGACTCGAAAATACAAATTAGAAATTTTCTCACCGCGCTGATTTAAAATGCTTTATAGGTTGTGTGGCCGCGGTAGCCGAGTGGTCAAGGTATCGGATCGTGGCTGGCATGTTATGAGTTCCAGCCCAATACCACTAAAGACCCGCCGTGTAGGGCAGCGATGCACGTTAAATCTGTCGAGAGTTTAAACATCCTCCCGTTGGTGTGGTGTGGTAGTTAGGAGAAGGGAGGGTACCCGCTCACACAGATGTCGTCTTTTTCACTTGACCATGGTTCAAAATTACGAGGTCCGTCGCCAAAAGCCCTCGCGTAACTGAATATATATAGTGCGACGTTAATACTCACTTACTATATAGGTAGTTTCAATTCTTATATATGTTGTACAGTTTCATTTGTGTTCTTACAACATAAACTGAATGCATTAAGCAAGATTTTTAAATTTAAAAAAAAACAACATATTAGTGATAAAAGGTACGAGATTTTTTTTCCAATTAGATATACAATAGCTGAATCACGCAGAATTAAATCAAAACGTGGAAATTTAAGATTATCAAATTTTTGTATTCCTTATGTGTAAAGATCCAAATAAAAGACGAAAATAAAGAATAAAAGAAAAAAGTTAAATTATTTTAAAAATAGGCATAAAAAGAATAATTAAGCAATAAAATACACTAAAAAAATAAACCCTAAAATGCTTATTACTACATTTATTTGTTTTTGTTTTACAGCTACCGTAAAATCCGGCGTATAGCGCGCACCCAGTGGAGCACACGAAAATTTGTCAAGGGGAGAGGCAGAGTCGAAAGTCCACCAATATCGTATCATACCTCAATACGCCGCCAAACATATTATTTTGATTTTGTCGATTTTGGCAACAAAAAACAGTAAACAGTTGTGACGGGTCTATCCGCGTTCTTTCCATTAATAATCCTCTTTTAGGGAATATTGGATCTTTAAAAATTATTCAATTGTAAACCTTCCCCGAAGATGTGAATAAGTAAATTAAGACTTGTATATAAAGATTAAACTTTCAAAAGTTAGAAAGAGAGAGTTGTTAGACTACTAACGGATAGAAGTAATAGATTAAACGTGAAGTGAGGCGTGAGTACTTCATAGCTTATTTGTGTAATATTAAAGCTAACGATATTGTCAATTAAGGTATCCGACTACGTTCGGAACCAAGATTTTGCAAAAGCGCATAAATGGGTAATTTTCATGATATTTAGTGTCACTTAGATTAGAATACATGTATAAAATTGTTTTAAGGACATTTTGACAAAATTAAATTATTTAAAAACAATATTTTGGCAAAAAATTAAATTAGAATAATCTTTTTTCAAAATGTTCTCCTTTTGTGAAAAATGCTTCTATTATAAAAAAATATTTTGCCTGTCTATAGCTCAGACCTCTGTACAGAGGCTCAACTAGAATTTTTGAAATATATAACTTAGAAGTGGGTTTATCCATGTTTTACGACAACAGATGGGAGAAATTTTAAGAAAAAAACGCCGATAATTATATTTCAAATGGTTGTAACTCTGAAAATAATGTGAATTTTTCAAAACTCATAGTTGAGCCTCTGTACAGAGGTCTGAGCTATATACAGGCAAAGTATTATTATAACAGAAGCATTTTTCGCCAAAGGAGAACATTTTGAATAAAAGTTATTCTAAGTTAATTTTTTGCCGAAATATTGTATTTAAATAATTTTTTTTTTGTCAAAATGTCCTTAAAACAATTCTATGTATGTATTTTAATCTGAGTGACCCTAAATATCATCGAAATTATCCATTTATGCGGTTTTTTAAAATCACGGTTCCGAACGTAGATACCTTAAAGAGATTAAATTGGACGTCGCTTTGAATTAGAAGGTGTATTGCCTGGACGTAAGTGATCCGATTTATTAAGACTTCTCGTCTCTCTCTATATATATATTGCTTTCTATATTTAGTAATTAGTACATTTCTTAACTTGGGTAGTTGAATTTATGTCGTTGCTGTGAATTTGATAATAAATAGAATTTGTTTTGAATATGGCTAATCTTCCTCCCGACTCTCCCACACCAATGGATGTCGCGGGGCGACCATTACAGAATCAATTATTGAATTAATAATTAGCATTAAACAATAGCGTAAATTGTTAAAAACAAATCCTTTAATAAATTGGTCGTCCTATATACATAAAAATACCATCAATAAAAAAAATCAAGGATTATATGGGGGCAGTCCGGACCCATACACTCCCCCTCTTTGTGTGCGCTACTGTGTGCACGTATACTTTCAAGCCGCATTTTTTAATATTAAGGTATATTAGCCGTATAACGCGCACCTCCTTTTTACAAAGAATCCTGAAATGTACGTGTAAAAGGCTTTAAGGCTGTCTTCGGTTAATGTTAAAGAATAGGACCAGAATTTGGAACATTTTTTCAGATATAAAAGAAATGAAACACATTATTATGGTATTCTAGCTTCACTATCCTTTAGGGAGCAGAATGTTTTTTATCATACTTCCCATTTTTAACCGAGTTTATTCATTTTTTATGGTATAAAATGTGTTTAGCGTTTTTCCTCCTATACCCCGTAATGTTAAATGGGTTATGCCTTCATGTATTATAACAAAAAAGAAAGTATTCATGGAATATTTTGGCATTTTTAAGAACACTATATTGCTAACAGAGGTATGAGTTATAATATTGCAAATTTCCATAGAAATTGAGGCATTTTTTCTGTCTGAAAATGTGCTTCGCGTTTAGTTCAAGCTCTCGTACTTTTACCGAAGACAGCCTTAATGTTTTGAAGTAATTTGTTCGAGGTATTATCCCAAGATTTTGAAAAAGAAATAGTATATACTCTTCTAGAACTACAACCTTTTAAGATTATAAAGAATGTCATTTTTTTAAAATAAACAGTATTTTTCGATATAAGTAGAAGCCTAATTATTTTTTTTATGTTAATCTTTTTTTTTAATTGTTAAAGCCGTTATTTTTATACCCGGTGTATAATGCGTACCCGTAAATATCGATTTCATTTTTTGGGTTAAAAGTGTACGTTATACGGCGGGGCTGCGATAGCCCAGTGGTCAAGGTATCGGATCATGGCAGGCATGTCACGAGTTCGAGCCCAGTACCACTAAAGACCCACCTTGTAGGGGAGCGATGCACGTTAAATCTGTCGAGAGTTTAAACGTCCTCCCGTTGGTGTAGTGTGGTAGTTAGGAGAGGGGGTGCCAGCTCAGGTGTCGTCCTCGTCACTTGACCATGGTTCAAAATTACGAGGTCCGTCACCAAAAGCCCTCGTGTAGCTGAACAGTGCGACGTTAATATTCACTCACTCGCGTTACACGCCGGATTTTACGGTAAATCTTTAGTGACAGTTATAAGTGCAGTATCTAAATCAATAAAGTAAACGTTTCTTCGAAAGAGCTGTTAATATACATATAATACAAAAATATCTAAATTATAAAATCTTCGGAATTTCAATATCATTTTTTATTATTTTCATGTCATCATAAGCAGTATTTAAAAAAGAATAGTGCACAAACATTTTACTCAAAAATTACATATGGAGATTTCTAGACATTAACCACATTCAATAAAAATGATGAGAACTTTTTTTGCTATTAATTTAGGAAAGTAAAACTTGGATGTTTTTCAAAGGCTTAGTTATCAGGTTAAAAATTATTACACTTTTGATTTTTTTTTTAAATGTAAGTAAATAAAACTCTAAAAATTTTTAATGCTATAAACTATTGCATACAAAGTTTTAGTTCTGAAATCAATTGTAATTCTTTCTTCAGCATACTCGAGTTAAATATCTGTAAAGAGTAATAATATATTAATTGATTGTTTATTAACATCGCACTTTTGAAGTGAGTTATTGACAACGGACCACGTAATTCTGAACCTCGGTCAAGTGACGAGGATGGCCTCTAAACTGATATTCCCCTCTCCAAACTTCCACACCACGCTAACGTGAGGACTTTGAAACAACGTATTTAGCTTGCAAACACACGGGTGTTCAATGACATCAAGACTCAAACCCTTGAAGCAACGCCAGGCTGCCGTGGTCAGGTAATAATAAAGTATCAAGAATTATCTTAAATGAAAAAAAAAAATATATATCCTTCAATATCTTATTTAAATTCAACATTAGTCTAATATTTTTATGTGCCCCTATTATTAATATTATCCCTATTATTTAATATTCCCGAATATAGAATAAAATGTATCCTTTTAAAACTTTATAAAGTGTACTTTATTAAAGAAAACAAGCCTTTTTTGAAAGTTTTTAGTCAGATTAAACCAATATAAAATTTATCTTCCCGCTTTGAACATACATTTTTTTGAATAAGAACAAATTCTAAAATAATCGCCCAAGCATCAACCTTTTTTTTCACACACACGCATAACAAACGATAAAAATAAAATAAAAAACTTCCACATATAAAGCATTCAAATTATTCTATTGTGAGAGTGAAAATTGTACAATAAACGTTATCAACTTTCCATTTTCATTCTTAAACATGACTGCCGCGAAAATGATGCAAAGCAAAAAATAATTTTACTGTTAACTTATGCCTATCTAATTTAGCCGTACCTTCCTTTAGCCATTTCTTATCTAGAACAAATATATCAACCAAGCTAGGGACCGGAAGAATTTGACCTCTAAACCAGTTACGGAAATTTCTCACTGATTAAATTGTGAGGCTATCACACATTTTCATGTATAAATCGAAACCAAGGTTACAACAACGTAAGAAAAGCAAGAAATTACGATTGAACTTACCCATCCTAGATTTAATTGAAGTCAACTCAGTTCAAAAGCGAGACGCCTTCTGTGAGGCAATGATTAAGGAATACTCGTTTTTATCAGCTTGAAGTGTAGTCACGTGGAAATATTTTCCTGTTGCGAAATTTTTTTTCCTTAAACTATGTTACAAATTGAGCGACTTCTATATTTGATGGGACATATTTCTCAGTATCTTTCGTTCGATTTTAACCTCAGAAAATAAATGTCTTGTATTTGTTGGATAAGAACAGCCTCAAATACTTTTCTTTGAAATGTTTGCTTGCTAACAGAAATAGTTTTAAGAAAAGTACTCTTCCAGGTTTAAATAATGTTTTGTTAATGCAATCCATGCAAAAAGGAAGGAAATTAAATCAATAACACAATTGAATGAAAAATAACAATTGCACTTCTTCATTCGTTATTTTGTTTGCTTTTTATAATGCTTAGTATTTGTATTCCATTCTATCCTATTCTGAAACTTTTATTTACTTTCCACTCAACAAACTTTTAAAACACAAAGTTGTAAATCTTTAGACAAAAATGTGATGGTAAATATAAATAAATATCGTTTTCAATCACGCATTATTTATGTATTATGCTTTTTTTATATTATTATCGCCAGTGGCGTAACGTACAGGGACGTCGTAAGGAATGAGCCAATTAGGTCTAAGCCCAGGGCCTCGTTTCGTTCCGACTCTGTCTTAATAAGAGTATGATCCTGATTATTTTATGGTCAAATATTATTCCCGTACATATTCTTTGAAAAACGGAATTTCAAACTGCATGTCAGTTGGCAAAAGTGGTAAGACTGTATTATTATGTGATGACCGTTGTCCATATTAAGGCGAGTCATGAACATTTATTTGTTTCTAATTACCGTTTGAACGAGTATTTGACAATGCATACTACTGTCATACTACTTTAAAGATCTCAGGGCCTACTTCTGCATAGGGGCCAAAGGTCTCAAATTGTTTTAAAACCACTGGCATAGCTAGTTCTGAATGGTCCCAGCAAAAAAATTCCTTCGGGGCCCTATTTTAGATATGAAAGATGTAACGACGGTACATTGATACGGCCCACACCCACTATAAATGTCTAGTTTGAAATATGGAAAGCAGGTGGCTCGTTTGCGGGTTTGAGACAGAGCACGTGGTTTTGAGGTCATTGTCCATTGTCTCGCTTCTGGACCTTGACGCCAGTATGACTGTAGGCATAATGGACAAGACAGAGTCTCATTGTGTGACAATTGACGGAGCCTACCTGACTTAGGAGACTAATGCCTCGGAGGATGGCGGAAAATTGCTTCAAAGTGAGAATGGCGACGATGTGAAAAAAAACGGATGTTCGGACGAGCCTTTTGTTGTCGGTGCGGTCGACAGGGACCATAGAGCCACTATTAGGTCCCCGCCAGTAGGGTGTTAATGAGACTGAGGGCCATGCTCAAACTTTTGCAGCCTGCTAATGAAAGATGAGGAGGGATGTGTAGTGGACCCGCCCCTGGAGTTTAAAAGGGTCATTTCGGAAAAAGGAGAGGGGAATCGAGACAAGAGCTGATTGTTTTTGAAAGAGAAAGAAACGGAAGAAACACGCTCTTCCCATGTTGGCCGCGTCACGATGGTGAGAGAGACAAACGAGGGAATTTTCCAAGGGATCTTGTGATACTGATGAACTCTGTAGGGTGAGCGACCTCCGGAGAATAGCGAGAGATGTCGGAGAAATACGATCGATAGCTGTACCACAGCTAAGTAACCGTGAAGCTAATTCAACAGGGGAACTTTAGTTTGTTATTCTTACCAGCAAACCATAGACTAATTAGACTACGATTTTGATTATACTGCTTGGATTTAGATAGTATTGAGTAAGAATATAAACAAAATAATTTTTTTAATGAATTGCTGTGCGACTGAAAAATGCTAGCCTGTCACGACGCCTCAACGACGTCACAAAGTCTTATTAGTCAGACTGTAGTTACACTTGTTGGAGCCCCTGTAGCTTGGGGCCCCGTATCATTGATACGGCCGATACGGTGATAGCTACGCCCCTGCTTAAGTTGTTCCTGGTAACGTACCCCCCCCCCCAATGCGAGGGAAGTACTAGTATTCTAGGGGCCCAAAGACTGACTGACGCCAAGTGCGTACATTTTGTAAGATCCGGCTTGGAGTTCAAAACCTGACTTCGTAGAGGGGCCCTAATATTCTCCGCTGCACCACTAACTATCGCTGTTCTATTTACTACGGGTTTTCTTTCTCCAATTTTAACATATCTTATGTTTTAATCTTACTGCTTATCAATTTTATTATGCTCAGTTTTCAAGCATTCCCATATAGTATATATATTTATATACTAATGTGTGTATTTAATTAATTCCTTATAGTTTCCTAAATATGTTTTGACTAACTGCAAGAAATTCCATTGAATTTTAAAAAAAATTCTTACTTTCCGATAATATTTTACTACAGAAGATTCTTTAAAAAAAGGCTTTACTGTACAGGCATTGTCGTATAAGGTGTACTTAGCTCAATGCCCAAGACAGTGTTTCTCAAACTGTGGGGCGCACCCCTCTAGGGGGGCATGATAACTCTACAAAAGCGGCGCGAGCCTATTGAAAAGGCGAAAACAAAAGGATATTTAAAAGAAATATCAATTTACTGAAAGTAAACAAACAAAATACATTCTGACTTAATAAAAAAATAAAATACACGTTTACACTGATATAATACATTTACAAATGTTGTGAGAGACTTCCCCCAAAGTCGCTTCCTCACCGTCCTGCTTACCTAAAGGTGTTGGAGGAAACAAAGCATGACCCGAAACTTCCATAATAATTATTATTTATTAATATTCAAGCACACTAATCAACCACAAGTTAAACCAGTAATAACCCTAAATGAATAAGCTCAAGTAAACAGATCAATCAATCCTAATCACAATCTTAGCCTATAAATTCCTAATCAACTAATTTAGTATAGTGGCACAAAACTCCGTTCATAACTCAAATTGTGTAAATCACTTAAATCTCACATTAGTATCGCTGCAGCAGATTCTCCTCTCTTCCTTCTTTACAATTACCAAACTCTGACTTTATATACTCTAACTAATCTGCATATCAGGGTTTCTTCTTGAGAATGATGGCTGTGAATGAAACGCGAATGTGCTAGCCCAAAGATTCCCCAAGAGAATTAGTTGGTGAAGGTCGTGTAAAGACCCACCACAATGTATCAGTACTGTACAATGTATTTTATAATTAATTTAACAGTATTAAGTTAAGAACAAGTTTAATAATTACCAGTGACCCCATGGGCTTGAAATATATAAAATTATATAAAAAAATTAACACTTATCTTGTAATTTGTATGGTTTATAATTTATCCCTTAACTGCCGATTAAAAGTTGCGTGATTTGCTCCTCAATGCCACCGTTTTCCACTTGGTGTGAGTATGTGATGTATTGGGGATGGGGGATGAAAAAGAATAAATAAGTAAAATTTTCTCTGAAATAAGTAAATCCTTCGCAAACACTGTCAATGTCTTTTTATTGCATTCCAAAGCCTTTGGAATAATTTTATGGATTGCAATGCACAGAAAAGATCGTACTTCGGAAAGACGTATTTATACGTCAAAGGCAATTAACGCTTTGGCTGAGCGAGACGTTTATATACGCCGGTGGCATGTAAGAGGTTAAAGTCGTACTGTAGCTTTCGCGTCAAAGCATAGTATTGAATGCATTGTTATTGAATGAGGGGAAGGGAGGGCGCGATGAAAATTATGATTGAATATTGGATCGCCAATATTGAAAGTTTGAGAAGCTCTAACCCAAGAGATTGATTTACAATGAAAATGTACACGATGTTAAATTATTTTAAATAATTATTTTCAATTTCATGTAATATTTCATTTTCTTTGATGCATATCTACACTTTTGTGCTGCATTTTTGACAAAATGGATTGTTCTTCACTTACTAGTTTGAAATATTTCTTTTCTTTACATAAATATGTTGAAACGCAATTCGTGTTTCAACGTAAAAAATATTGCAACTTTTCAGTTTTATAAATACATTCAAAATTTAAAAATGAAATTTTCTTACGGGGGGGGGGTGTTAACTTTTATAACTGACCGTAATCAGATTCAATTAAGATACGCGAATTGATGAATTACCAAACTTCTTAATAAAAACATTAAAAAACACATCTGCTCTATAATTGTTGTAATAGAACTAGAGACGTCAATATTTTGCTACTAATTAGTCGTAGAATTTGTCATTGATGACGTGAACATGAACAAACAAGTTTGATACGGTTTCAATAGACCCACTTGATTTTTTTCCATCTGAATATTTCTCATTATTATAATAAGTCCTTACTCATTCTACGTACTTCCCTTCGCGATAAAGATTGCCACGTTTTAAATATCTTGCAAACTTTTAACGTGATATTTTTATTAATAAATTGAAAGCAATATAAATTATCAAGAAGCATCCCCTTGCTTTTTCCAAGCCTTCAGCGGGGAAAAAAAAGGGTGCATTAATAGCGGCAACTGAAAGAAATTTTCAATTAAAGCAGATATCTCTGAGAATATTTTCCATCTTTTTCAGAAGTTGCTAGAATTCATTTACGACACTGCAGGCTCATTGAGACTGGATCTCTCTTACATGCCAAACAAAGAATTACTCACACTTCTCCTTCTCTATTGATCAAAACTTCCATGATGGAAAAGTATTCATCAAGAATTGCCTTATGCTTTCCTGGACTATAATGTCTTGTATTATGCTGCTACGTTATTTCCAGCGAGAGCACTTTTGACGTGAATACGTCTTTAAAATTGCTTCCATATATATATATAGTGGGAGGAAATTAAAAAAAAACGAATAATATAACAAAATCGGGGGGTACAATTTGGTGTTGCAGCAACATATCTATCATCTCCATCCAAAATTCAATTACACAACTGGATAGCTAAAGGATCAAAGATTTTATTTCGCTAAGTAAGGACTGTGACGCATCTCGCGCGGGGGAGGGGGAAGCCCCGCCATTTTGAAGTCATTTTGCTGCGTATCTAGATTTTCCTTTAGTATAACTTTTGACTCGGAGAAGCTACGACGTTCGTTTTAATTTCAATCGTCAGCTTTCATCAAAATCTATTTATTGCATATAAATTATTAGTGTAAAATAGAGACAGTGAATATAATAAGGTGTTAAAATAAAAAAAAGTATTATCAAAAATGTATGATGTCGGCCTATTCGTGTCAACCAGCCAAATCTAAATACAAAGATCGTATACGGTGGGAAAGGGCTTCTCAAGAGCGGTCGAATGGTATCAATAAAACACCATATGAATGAGTTAAGCACCGGACTGTGTAGCCATTGACACCGAACTGTGTAGCCATTGACACCGAACTGTGTAGCCATCAATTGTGTACAATCGTGGTTTATGAAGACACATTGTACAGCAGCTAGTGCACGTTTCACTACGACGTTTGTCAACAATTCATTTGGACATAAGTGCGATGTGTGTGATCGTCTATGGTTTCTGCGCTCATAGAAATCCCACAAAAAGAAAAACATTTATCACTGCTTAATAATACTCTTCCTGAAGAGCTAGTGACTGACTTTAAACTGTGCGCTACGTGTAAAAACTTACTGGAATCGGACAAAGTGCCCACATTGTCATGTTCGAAGGGATTTGTGTATCCACCTAAGCACAACACGGTTTCCCGCATTGGATCCGATTAGGGCACGTCTAATATCACCGCTGCCAGTCATGCAGATACGTCGGTTGCGTTAAGACCGCAGCTATTGTATCATCGGACAAGTCATTACTATACCCGTGGATGTGGACACAAGTATGATAGGTGGTTCCGTGCTCTGGCAATCATTAAGCTTCTACAGATTACACCAAGTAATGCGGCAAAGTGACGCTATGTTCTCTGCCATACTTACTAAAGTCAGCAACAGAGATACTCGGCGTTGATGAAATTAAGCTAATTGAATCGCTATTCAGAACCTAACAGTGGTGCGATGCGAACTTGTTCAACGTTGTGCGTTTGTATCAACAAAATCCGAGCGTAGACTCATACAACAGCTGTGTTATCTTGAAAGAGACATACAATGTCACCGATGACACTTTGCTCGGCTACAAGAATCGCACGGAAGCTGCTACAGCCCAGCAAAAGTTTCACAAAATGAGTGTCGTCGAATTGTATGGACTGCCTTATAAGATCCCGCTTGTAGTGGGTTATCCTTACATAATTAAGACTGACATTGACGTTGAGGATGGCATAGTGAATGGTGGGATTGGTGTTTTAACCCTTTATCTATCGCATTATGGTTTACTGCAAATTGCTTGTATGCGCAGCAAAAGTTTGTCTTTTGAAGCTGAAGGACGCGGATCACGAGTGAGACGCCAACCAACCAAATCTCACACGTGTTCAATAGGCGACATATCAGGCGAATAAACAGGCCAAGGAAGAAGTTGCATGTGTTGGGCTGAACAGAAGGCTCGAACAGTCTTTGAAATATGTGGGCGTGCATTATCCTGCTGAAAGATAGCTCCAGGGATGCCTTGAAGGAAGGGAACGACTTCGGGCTGTAGCACTTCACGGAAGTACCTGTTGCTATTGAGATTACCCTATATTTGTAACAAATTGGATCATCCATGATACGAAATCTCACCCCAAATCATAACTCCGGGTGTTAAGCCACTATGTCGTTCGATAACGCACTCTGGAAGGCAGCGTTCACCGGCATAGCGTCTGACACGAATGTGGCCGTCATGGTCGCAAAAAATGAAGCGTGATTCATCTGAAAAAACAACTTGGTATCAATCAGCTTGCCAGGCTTTGTGCTCATAAGCCCATTGCAGACGCAGCCGTCGATGGTTTGCCGTGAGGAGGATCCTGTATAAATTCAACCTTGCACGCACTCCACGGCGCAGCAGACGTCGACGAATTGACGAATATATTGCTATAGGTGATTAGTACACCTATAGCAGTAGACCAACGTGCTGCCAACTGCTTGGAGGAAGCTGTACGGTCATTCACCGCTATGCGAAGCAGGTATCGATTGTTGCACCCTGTCATCACTTTCCGTCGTCCACTGCCAGTTTTTCGGGTTGTTCGGTGCTCGTCGGTCCACTGCTTCTAAACTCGCATTACTGTGGAACTGTTCTGCTGCAGACGAGCTTCTATTTCACGATAGGAAAATCCTCCTTCTCGAAGGCCAATAACCCTCCCCCGTTCAAACCGTAAATTGTTGGAATTTCTCCTTATTTCGTCGTGGAGGCATACTTAGGTCTCACTAAACGTTCGCTACTAACAAATAATCATTAACTTTTTTCAACGTCCCACTGCAGCCCTCTATTTATACGCTGTAAGCATCAGTTCAGAGGGCGCTGCGCATTCCACGCATGCGTGTTGGCTCTGAAACTTTACTATTTCACGTAAGATCTTATAGTTGATATTTGCTGCAAAGTTCATTTAATTCTGATGATTCCTTCATGGTGTTGTGTTTTTTACAAACAGCAGTGTATAATTGATTTCATCTTAGAAATGTTTACAAAAAATACGCTTATTTCTTGAAGTATTGGACAGAATGAAGAAACTGTTAAGTGGTTAAATTGTTTTTAAGAAACTCAACTGTTAATCAGGGTGTATGGGAAGATGCATTGTCATGGTGAATCATTAGTCCCCTAACATTCACTTCTTGGGGAATTTCAGGAAGAGATTTAGTGGTATACCAGTTTGTTCAACCTCAAAATTACCGTCCAATCTCGCTACTCAGTAGCTTGAGCAAAGCGTACGAATTTGTTCTTTTGAATCGCCTGAATCAGCACTGCATAGCCAGGAATATTATTATTCCTGAACAGCATGGCTTTGTTACACAGTGCTCCACAGTAACTCAGTTACTAAGAGTTACTGAGCTGATTCATCACGGCTTTCATAATAACCAGGCCCCGGGTATGCTTTTTGTGGACATAGCCAAAGCCTTTGACAAAATTTGGCATGATGGCTTGATATCCAAGATGATGCGACTTGGGTTTTCGGAACAACTCATCAAAATTATACACTCCTACCTAAATTCCCGTGAATTTAGGGTAAGAGTTGAAAACAGTCTCTCCACCCCACGTCCAATTCTCAGTGGGGTACCACAAGGATCTTTATTAGGGCCCAAGCTCTTTAATATATACATTAACGACATTCCCAAGGCTGCCGAAGTCCACTTAGCGATGTACGCGGACGACACTGCCATTTTTACCCAAAACATTTATAACCGCAATATCATTGAGCGGCTTCAAAATTATGTCATTCGACTCGAAACCTGGCTTAACGACTGGAAAATAAAGGTTAATGCATCTAAAAGCGCATGCCTCCTCTTTACGAGAAAGCGGTGCATCGGAAACCTCCCGCATGTCAACATTTTTAATCAGCCTGTCCCCTGGGTTACTGAATATAAGTACCTAGGTTTAATTAAATAATAAGGTTTAATTACTGAATATAAGTACTTAGGTAAATTAAACTTTGCTAAGCACATCCGTTCCGCCCACCAAAAGGCGGCTGGAATGAGAAACACTCTAAATCGCTTGATTTCACCCAAGAGCACAAGCTCGCATTAAGGCACAAGGTTATACTATACAAAGCCATTCTTCGCCCCTTCATATTGTACGCTTCTCCCATCTGGGCAGGGGCGGCAGTTACTCACCTGAAAAGATTGCACACTTTTCAAAACATTCAACTGCGTAGAGCAGCAAACGCACCTTGGTTTGTCAGGAACGAAGTCTTGCATAAAGATCTCAATGTTCCGCCGCTTCTTCATTTCATCAAAAAACAATCAGAACATTTCTTCAACCGGTTACCACAGATTTCAAATAAATCTATCAGGGAAATTCCGGCTTACGACAATTCTATTCCTAGCTCTTCTAAGAGACCTAGAGCAGTTCTTAATCACTCGTATCAACACTTCCCAGCTTTGAAAAGAATGAGAATGTCTTGATACGAATTAAAAAGATATGAGCTTTATTGTTACACTAGTTGTCTTCTTTTGCAAGACTTCACTCACTCTAATTATTCCCCTCCCCCGCGCCATGCAAGTTTTTGAT
>BMAV01000420.1:668480-687344 GCA_019973955.1 Trichonephila inaurata madagascariensis
AATCACTCGTATCAACACTTCCCAGCTTTGAAAAGGATGAGAATGTCTTGATACGAATTAAAAAGATATGAGCTTTATTGTTACACTAGTTGTCTTCTTTTGCAAGACTTCACTCACTCTAATTATTCCCCTCCCCCAAGCCATGCAAGTTTTTGATCGCGTTTAGTGTGGCAACTTCACCCCTCATGGTCTTATTTCAAACTACTCTACCTTTTCTTACTTTTTCTTCCAAGTGGTTATTTAAAACTTCCTTTCAATAACCGCACACAGTTATCTTAGAGGTAACGTGTAACGGACTTAAAAATATTATTCTCTTAATCCTTGTTATTAAAAAATATATCCCTTCTCTCCTCGTTCCGTCAAGATGCGGCAGACGGTTGAAAGACGGACTTTGCTGTCATGGAGATGTGACGTCATTTTCTCTTCGTTTTCCTATGAAAGCGAAACAGAAACTAAATCAACTGGGAGAGTGGTTTCCACCCACCCCTCCACCAGCGTTATTGCGCTGCATTTAATGTGGACTGCTTTTTATTTTTATATGTAACTTCAACAAATTATTCTCTGTTCAATTTATTATGATGAGTGGATAATAGAGCTATCTCTAAGGTTCCACGTAAATGTATAACCGTTACCGTTACCGTACCAGTCTGTTGTTATTGTCTTCTGTCCTTCCAACTTGATGTTTTTGACCAATCCCGTACTTCTGAAGACTATGGCATACATTACTTTTTTCATTGCTCTTTGTCTTTTCACCATTGTCAACGTGGGATCATCTTCAAAAACCCATACTTTGCTTTCTTGACATGTTGGTACGTTAAAAAATGGTATGTACGTTTCATCACTCGTTACAATTTTAGAAATGATGGGGTAGCCACCATCATTTAGTAATTTATGAGTTTCTTTACTGATTCTGACACCCTCCTCTTTTTGGTGCTCTCTTAGGTTATGGAGAACCCAATGGCAAACTACTTTTTTCATATGTAATTCTGCATGAATGATTTCATGCATGGCTGCGGATCCAATGTTAAAAAAAAAAAAGTTCCTTCAGTATCATTTGGTAGGTACAGCCAGTGCCGGTTGGGAGCTTGGGGTGGGTGCCCAGGGGCCCTGTAAGTTGGAATTAACCAGATTTTCTGGTTATAAATTTCGATCCTCCCTTGCCAAGGGGGCCTGTAGTTCTTTTGCACCCAGGGTCCGAAATGAGCTTGAATCGATATTGGATACAGCGATTAATATCCATTAACATTTTTCGTATGGCCAACACATTATCCAGGATTACTGCCGACCACGGTCTTACTGTGTGTTCTTCACCCTGAAGGGAATTGCGATCTCGGCAAATTTCTGTAAACGATATGAATACAATAGCATGATATGGATATTCATCACCAAATGCTAATTGTAGCCGTTGAACGCATTCTTCTTGATTTAATCCCGCTTTAAAATCATAGAAAATCATATCATGATAATGTTCTCCCGTCAACTCTATTTTCTCTTCTGTCTAAAATTTATTCAACGCTAAACAACTTGAAATAAGTCAGTAAAAAATTGTCTATTGTTTTAAAATACTTTGTATTTTCAAATTAAACCGTTAATATTTTTTTTGTAACTTCTCGTCTACGCGTATCTCAAAAATTTCAGAATAACCCTCATACAAGGTAGGATTCAAAAGTAACCTGACTGAGTCTATAACTTAAAAAATATTACCAATTAAGGTATCCGACTACGTTCGGAACCGTGATTTTAAAAATGCGCATAAATGGATAATTGTCATGATATTTAGTGCCACTTAGATTAGAATACATGTACAAAATTGTTATCATGACACATTTTGACAAAAAAAAAAATTATTTAAATACAATATTTTGGCAAAAAATTAACTTAGAATAACCTTTTTTCCAAATGTTCTCCTTCTGTAAAAAATGCTTCTATTGTATTAATATTTTGCCTGTATTCAGCTCAGACCTCTCAACTAGAATTTTTGAAATGAATAACTCGAAAGTCGTTTTATCCATGTTTTACGAAAATAGAAGGGAGAAATTTTAAGAAAATACGCCGATAATTATTTCAAATGGTTGTAAATGTATTTCCTTATTATGCTGCCCTGAATGTTTCGAAAATAAGATACAACTTTTTCAAGAATCTGTGTTTGGCTTAGCATCTAATATAATACTAAAATGTAAAAACTGTAAATTTTTCAGCTCTTTTTGTACATCCATGAAAGTCAACAAAATACACAATATAAATCTTTCCTTTGTTTTTGGCTTAAGGTATCCGACTACGTTCGGAACCGTGATTTTGCAAAAGCGCGCAAATGGATAATATTTATGATATTTAGTGTCACTTAGATTAGAATACATGTATACAATTGTTTTAAGGACATTATGACAAAAAAATTATTTAACTTAGAATAACCTTTTTTCCAAATGTTCTCCTTTTGTAAAAAATGCTTCTATTGTATTAATATTTTGCCTGTATTCCGCTCAGACCTCTCTACAGAGGCTCAACTAGAATTTTTGAAATGCATAACTCGGAAGTCGGTTAATCCATGTTTTACGAAAACAGAAGGGAGAAATTTTAAGAAAAT
This sequence comes from Trichonephila inaurata madagascariensis, assembly GCA_019973955.1. Classification (NCBI taxonomy): domain Eukaryota; kingdom Metazoa; phylum Arthropoda; class Arachnida; order Araneae; family Nephilidae; genus Trichonephila; species Trichonephila inaurata. The sequence continues at coordinate 671,065 of BMAV01000420.1, forward strand.
ACGCCGATAATTATTTCAAATGGTTGTAACTCTGAAAGTAATTTGAATTTTTCAAAAGTCCTAGTTGAGCCTCTGTACAGAGGTCTGAGCTATATACAGGCAAAATATTAATACAATAGAAGCATTTTTTACATAAAAAGAACATTTGGAAAAAAGGTTATTCTAAGTTAATTTTTTGCCAAAATATTGTATTTAAAAAATTTTTTTTTGTCATAATGTCCTTAAAACAATTGTATACATGTATTCTAATCTAAGTGACACTAAATATCATGAAAAGTATCCATTTATGCGCTTTTTTAAAATTACGGTTCCGAACGTAGTCGGATACCTTAAATTGCTGAAACACATTATCCTCCAAAGTAAGACACTTAGGCAACAACTTACTCTTGTCCTTGCTTGTTATGTTCATAAAAACATTTCTGGGATCCATTTTAGTCATGTTCTTTCGTTCAACCTGCGATGTACTTTTAACTTCATCTGCAGACTGAAATCAACAACCTTGCAAACAACATGCCAGATCAGGAAATAAGTCACAGGGGGTGAAATCAAGGGAGTAAGGAGGATGTGGCAAAACAGCTGTTTTCGTTTTCGCAAGAAAGTCAGTGACGACGAGGAATCGATGTGAAAGAGCCTTGTCATGAAAAAGCATCTATGATTGTTCAGCCTGCAATTTTTTTTCTCTTTTTTTCGGATAGACTAACGCAAACGATGCAGATTATATCCATATAATTCTTTTTTCACAGTGTGTCCTTCAGGGATAAATTCCAAATGTACAATGCCCTGGATATCGAAGAACACTTTTAACATGACTTTCCCTTTAGAGTGATCTTGGTGGAATTTCTACTTGCTAAGAGATTGTGGTGATTTCCACGTTACTGATGCTCTTTTGGATTGCAGCTTGTATAAAAAATGCCATTCCTCGTCTACAGTAACAATTCTTCCAAGAAGGGAAAGATATTTGTCAACAGTCAAGATTAAGTCTTTCGCCATTTCTCCATACGAATTTCCTTTTGATCTTCGTTTTATATGCGGAGAACAATGTGTTGACACTCCCTATGCATATAAGATTTTTGTCAGTATTCGTTAACATGTAGTCTCGGATATCCCGACCGATTCTTCTACTTATGTCATTGTTTGAAGCCTATTTTTACGTATCGCCGCAGAAACCATATCAAAGATTTCAGTGGTGCAGGAAGTCTGTGGACGTCCAGAACCTTCACCATCTTTGATACTTTCCCTGTCTTCTCTGAAACGTCGATGCTAGTTACTAAATGCATCCACCTACAAAATACGACGCCTTGGTGGGCCACCAACCACGTTATTTGGGACAAACCTCTTTTAGGAAAGGGAGAGAATGCAGTAACACAGAAAGGTTATCGTAATCACTCTACTACAAATTTTTTTCACGTTATAGGCTCGATCTGGGAACTTTTGAATCCTACTTCGTATTATCAACAAATAATTTTTCAATGAAAACAGGAAAAAACGTTGGTACAATTCATCTTATCCACAACTTTTTCAATGAAGAAAATGAATTTTGATTAATTACGCCACCAACTCATATTCACTTTGAGGATAATAATGCGGTAAGCTGGCGATAAAGATGGGGACCAGACTTGGATGCAATCAAAACGCTTTCGTCTAGTTCGACTTTTCTCTCGCATTATGAAATTAGTATGGATGGTAGTATTCCATTGCCTTACATGAGGGCAATTACAGATAAAAAAAAATTTAAAAAAAGGCCGCTCTAATGCATAGTGAAACAACACAAATATAGCACGTGAGAATTTACCTTATTGTCACTCGACTATGACGTCATATAAATCCAGCCGACTTGTTATTGCTCGCTGTCACAAGCATTCTCTTCTGTTCACTTGTTCAAAGAGCTTGTTTCTCATTGGTGCATAAGGCTACTATTAAGGGTTGTCAGGTTTTGTGCTTTAGCGCACATTCATTGCAAAACTTTTCAACAAAGAAAATTTTACCTTCTTTTTGCTTACTCAAAATTTAAATTTCTATCATGAATTTAGTTTCCAGGAAGAAATTTTGTTTACAGAGCTTTCTAAAAGCAGGAAGTAAATTTTAAGGGAATAATAATACAAATTTTATTTTTTATATATTTTTATAGATTTGGAATATTTAAACTTATTTACATTTACAAGAAGTTTTTGAAAATATTTTTGGCTTCTTTAAAAATGAAAAAAATTATATTTACATCAGGTTGAATCTTTATGTAAAGCATCCGTTGAAAATTTATCCATATTAAAAATTTGTAATAATTATTGAGTTTTTTACAAATTGTTTTATTATTTGCTGAACTTCATTTTCCAAAATTAATGTCTTATTTTTGGGGTCGTATTCGAAGAAAAAAACGATGTTAATGTTTTAACTTGGCATTGTAACCCTTTTGAATTTTATTTCTCTTCGACTTTCTCTTTTTCTCCTTAAGAGCAATCGGGCTCTCTTTAACGACGTCGTATATAGTATAGGTATTATTGTACCGCTGTACGCCATCTTGACTGATTGTACTGCATTTTTGCAAATGGTTAAATATGTCTGAAATCGACTCAAGTAGTTCGAAGAAAAAAATCACTGATTTACGTGTTATTGATTTAAAATCTGAACTCGAAAAAAGAGGTTTAGATAAAAATGGAGTGAAGACAGCTTTAGTTGAAAGGTTATCTAAAGTAAGTATAGTGTGCTTGGAAAGATAGAACCATTTTATTGTTTTAAAAATCAAAGCTTTTTTTATTTGGTAGAAATTATTTTGAAATCCCATTTTTTTTACATTAATTGTATTATATTCCCCGAAAAATAATATTTTATTTAAATTTGAGTCCTTTTCCATTTTTGGAACAGATTAAAAAAGGCTTATTTCTTCCGCGTGTTTATTTTATCCTTTGTTCCCGTTATGTACTACGTTTTTTAAAATATTTCACTTTCTTGTACAGTTAAGAGTTTTTTTATGAAGTATTCTATGGATAACTATGCAATATCAAATGAGCATTTAATTTGTCCTCATAACATTGGATTTGTAATTCATATATCGATGGAATCTTGTTATCTTAGAAATTAAACATTTATAAAAATTATGAAAAGCTCTGTAATGCAGAAAAATATGGTCACTTTTACCCCCAAAGTATCTGTTGGTATGAGTAAAAGATATTTTAACAACTTGAAGTGTTAATTTCTTCCTCAATGCTTTAGAAATGAATAATTTTATTTTTGTTAACCTCTTAGCTCATACTCTTTAGTTGTGTTGTTAAAAAAACTTATCACTGTTATATTCTTAAAATTATAAGAAAAAATTGACTGTGCAAAAGAAAATTTGTTCAATTTAAGACAAAATTATCACAATGGTTGCTTCCATTGATTGTTTCACTGATCCAGTCACAGAATATCATCAATCTGTTAAGCATGAGCTCATTGTTATAAAATGATATGCTGAACGACTTAAGTTCAGAATGCACAAGCCAACTTATTGATTATTTATTTGAAACTGGATTAAATAGAATGCATTTTAATAATAAAACTATACATTCTCTGTAGTATTTAATTTTACCCCTGTTAATGAGATTCATTTTGTGTAGTGAACTGTATATGGCTGGATTGTAGTATCAGCCACTGGTTGGCGAGATGTGTTCCTCACTTTGATTTTTGAAAAAGGGTAGTGAAAAAATTTCAGCTCTTATGTTGATAAAGTATATTTCTGTGTCTTTATGTATAATTTTATATGAATAAAACTACATACTTATTTTTCTCTACATACTATTATCAGGCTATACAGGATGAAGGTCAAGATCCTGAAGAATACCTATTTGATGTTACTGCTGAAAAGACTCCAACGAAGCCTGTAAAACGATCCAGCCGTAAGTAGAAATCGTTAATAATCTACTTATGTATAAGTTATATGTCTAATTTAATTTGAGAGACGTTTCTAATTGTTTCTTAAATTATGGGTTGTGACTTTTTAAGTAAATTCGTTGCAATCATGAAATATAAATGCTTAAATACTAGCTTTTTAAATTGTATATGTTTAACATTTGTACACTTTTATCTAATGAAACTTCCTTGATAAATGGATTGTAACATAATATGAAATATTCAATATAGTTCAGTATTGCATATACAAGTTGAAATTTGGTAGTTTTAATTAAAGTCTATTTGTAAGTATGTTTTTGATTATTATCTCCTTATGTTACTACATTTTGTTTGTATAAATTGTATGAAGTAATTTTGTTGATAAAGGTGTGCATTATGATTTTTTTTTTCCAACTCCTTTTTTAAAAACCCTTAAGTGTACTAATTGGATATGGGGGAATAAAACGTTCCCATGGTAATCTCTTATTAATCTTTCATCTGCTTAAAGTGGGTAGTAGATACAGTGGTTTTGCTTTTGACTCATTTATTCATTTTATTTGCTTTGCAATCTCTTCCTACACATTTTTTTGCTACCTGCATATTATACGGTTGACTAATTTCATGAAATTAAAAGACATTGCTAATTCAAAAAAATTGTCAAGTACTGTCATTTTGATTGTTTGTATGGAAATGGTTTTCCACTATTTGCTGCTGCCTGGTAGATGGTTACGAAGAAAGTGATGTGGACTGGCATATTGTGATATATTTCAGATCTATTGATGTTTGGCCATACATGGTTTTTTTAGCATTTCCTTGTAGTTAATGATTGACCCAGGAAGTGTAAATTTAGGGTGGATGGTCCCTGTGATGTCAAAAACACAATGAGCATAGCTTTGTTTTTGATTTGCCTTATTCGAACTGTCTTGGACCAAGATGATAATGTGCTACTCAACACTTTCTTTTTGATTCACAGTAACATCAAATCTGCATTTCATCAACCGAGATAAGATTATCCAAGAAAAAGTTAGAATCATTTTTACACATTTCCAAAACTTTGGGACAAATTTCCGTGCTAATTTGATATCGGGGGTAGTAGCACCAAGCTGTTGTTTATGTTCGCCAAGATGGGCGATAATATTACAATATGGTTACCTTAATATTTTCATCGTCTGTCGATGTGGTTGCCATGGGGATAACGTATATTAGAAATAACTTTTATTCGTTTTTTCCCGCTATAACCCTTTAATTTCAGACGATATCTTTAAAAACTTAACCATTTTCAGTTTAATTTTTCTATTTGCGTCTTCTGTTTAATTATGGGCTACTTTCGAATATGGATATTTCTAAAATGAGTGAGTTCTAGAATATATTTTTTTCTTAAAAGAATAAGTGTTGTGCTTTTAATTATCGCTATAAATAATTTATTTTCGTTTTAAAAATGTTTTTTTTACGTTCTTTGTTCGATGAAATTCGCTGAAGGAACTTACAGTGCAAGTTTCATATTGCACGCTTTCACTACTTTTTAATTGATATTCTAAATTAATTTTAACATACATTATGCAATTATTACTATGTGTAATAATCATATAATATTCGTTACTTATAATTGTTTCTTTTAGCATTTATTTATAAATATTACTACATACTTTGTTATTTATTTATAATTATAATATTGTTATTTATTTATAATTATTATGATTTAATTATAATTATGATTTAATTATAATTATGATTTAATTATAATTATTATCTTATTTATTTATAGCTATTCTTATGTTATTTATTTATAGTTCTGTATTACGAGTTCTCTTATGCATTTTTATTTTTTTACAATTCGACGATTATTCTTTTTAATAATTACTATTTAATTATATTATGATTATTGTTTCTAATAACCGTTATATATAATCGTACTATATGAATATTACATAAAATTACGATAAAATAATATTATGAGCTTATTATATGGTGCTTATAATACTATTATTAGTACATGTTACTTTTTATTACATATTAATCATTATTTATTGATTGATCTAGGTTATTCTCAATCTCTTCCTATATCCTTTATTTGAAATACATTTAAATGTATTTCAAAACATTTCTTTAAAATTGTGTATCATTAAACTACCGCTAGGCCGCCATATTGGATTTCAGTCCAGCAGCAAGAAACGCTGCTTAGCGTGATCCTTATCACGCCAAGCAGCACTTGGCGCTATTACCCCCGTTATCAAATTAGTTCCCAAATTTCCATTTGATAAGATTTTTGGTTGTTGGTCAAAATTCAGGGGTTAAACTACAGGTGTAACTACTTATCCCTTTATATTGCTGAAAATTAGAGTGTTTTAGTAATTTATATTGTATTCAAATGGTAGATAGATCTAAATTTAATTCGTTTAAAAGTTTTAATTAATTAGATGATTTATTTTTCTTATAGGAAAGGCGAAGGAAAGTGATTCTGAAATTGTTAATGAAGAAGAAGAGGAGGAGGAGGATAAACAAGTGAGAAAGTTTTATTATTTTTCCAAATAATCTTATAAATTTTTGAATGTATTGATCACATGCATTTGAAAAATGTTGAAAATACAAAATTGTATTTATGGAAAAGCATGAATTCTTGCATTGAAAGAAAAATTAAAAGGTTTTACTTAAAAAAAAAATATCTCCCCTTTCTCCCCTCTGTTTGAAAAATTTTAATTACTTCGAAACTAGTTAATATCTCTATAACTCTATTTGTATAATCACTTTTACATAATTTATACAACTATATTTCTTTGATAGAAACTCCTATGTGCTACTTAGGAAAAAAATACCTATAAAAGTGTCTTAAATTTTTCTGAATGATTACCTTGGTTGTAGTAATCTAATAAATAAAAGCTCCTAGGATTATAAAAAGAAGCTTAATTTTGTCAAGGACTGTGTAATAATAGCTTTGAAATTCTTAAACTTAATGTGAAAATTTGGCCAGTAAAATAATTAAATATTTTCCTTGATTTTGAAGTTTTGTAGAATGAATTGATAGTAATCATCAAAATACAAACAGTTGTGTGCCTTTTAATTTGATTTTAATTCACTGTTGTAATAATTTATATATTTTTTTTAAAAATTATAAAATCGTTTTCCTGTTATTTGAAATTCCTTTGTAGTAGTGAGTTGTGAAATGAGGATATATCAAACGAATTTATATTTTATAACTAGCATTATTTTTGTGTATTGCAAGAAATGGGTGAATTCTTATTTCATTGCTCATTTGAGGATTGTTATGTAAAACACAAATTTATTGGAAATTTCTGATTTATTAATTTGAACTATAATCTCAAAACACTATTAAAATGGGTTTCATTAACTGCAAATCTGTTAACAGTTTCATCATAGCTCATTTGATAGGTATTTGCCTCTGATAGTACTCCTAGACACATTGTGATGTTACAATTCTTATTTTTCCCATTTGTTGAATATATAATCTTTTGTTCTGTTGACATCACAATTTCCTGATAAGGGCAGACAGATCTTTCCCCGTTATTCTCCTATTTCGTATGTAGGAATCTCGGAAAGTAGAATGTCACAGTTCTGGTATTTTAAAGATAATTTTTGAAGATTTTTTTGTGATCACTGAAATCAGCTATACCATTTTGTATTGGTCAGATTTTAAGAGTTATAAAGATTTTTCTGTTACAAGTTATTTTTGTAATAATTAAAATATCAGTAAAAGAGAAAAGGGCAACAGAAGTTAATGTTAAAATGCTCTTGATCGGGGGTAGCTAACCCAAATGACCTTGCGGGCCAATTCAAAAAAACTTAATAATCCTGCAAGCTGCATATAAAATGTATATCTTAATATCGGATATGAACCCATTACAAACATTTATTGGATTACAACTGAGACTATGTGATAAAATAGAAGTAGTTATGGGTTTATTTGTTACTAAACACTACTGAAAACAAAAATATTGCACTAAATAGTCACATTTTGTATAGTTGTATTGAATCTCGCAGGCCACCCATGTTCTAGATAAAAAATATATTGTGTAATGAGTGAGTGAAAGAGAGAGAGAGGACCTAAAACAGACTCCAATCACACATTCTTAGTCTTTTGAAACATCAAAGCTACTGTTAAATTATTTTGAGCAATAAAGATCTTGAATGGGCTTGATTCATGAAATCACATGATAAAAACAAACACGTGTTTTCCATTGAATTCAAAACAAACATTAAACTAATTGTACTAGTTCTATTTGTAAAACTCGGATAAGATTTCAAATTTGGGTAAAGATGCTTAAATGTTAGGGAAAAAATTTCTTCAAAAAGATTTTTTTTAATTAAAAAAAGTCGTATTTTATGCTTATACTTTTAAATAAAATGCATTTTGTATACATATGTACTTTTAAGAGAAAGTTTCTGCAAAGAGCAAAACTTGGCAACATCAGAGCACATTAACTGATTAGTTGGAAACACAAGATAGTTTTTATCGTGTGACTATGACGTCACGTGAGTTTTTGAATTGATTGTCTAGAATCACGTGGCTTTCACTATCATGTGACTATGATGTCACATGAATTAACCTCATTAGGGCAATGCAAAATTATCATTAAAGGAGATGTCTTATATTTCGGAAAACTCGTCCATGAAGAATGAATTGATAAAATAAACTAATATCTTAAGATATTTTAATTGTCCCAAATTTTTCTTTTCTAACAAATTGAAATTGCACAGAAAATTCATATAAATTTTTATGGCAAAAATCTGAGCTCAAGTAAAATGTTTTATTTTGTCTATAGTCTTTGAATTTTATTTACAATTGACCATATATAAATTAAAAATTCCATGATACAGTTTTATAAAAATATGTTAATTCAGCATATATGTCTATATCATCAAAAATTTGGTACTAGAATATTGGAACAAATGTCATTGTTTGGCTTGGGAAATATTAATCTAGTTTAAAAGAATTACTTTGACATATACTTGTGGTTACCACAACTGTGGAGTTTCCATAATTTCTAAGATAAAGCAATAGAAAGTACAGAAAAGGCTTGAAGGCTATGAATTTTGTTTTTTCTGTTCTCCCTTTTTAACCTGACTACATTCTGAATAATTTTTTTAAATGTCTTGAATTATTCTGCATTATTATGAACTTCTGCTCTTAAGAACCAGATTGAAGATATGGGCATTTATATTATTACAGGCTGTGCAAAATGGATAATAGAAAAGAATATTTTTTGTGATAATTCAATCCACCCCATACCTCAAAACCACACCAGGGAGGATCACCAATTCATCTTACAATTTCATGTTGAGAGCTTCGCTTAATTGTATCGGCAAATGTTTGGCTTGTGCTGATTTGCATGCTTTCATTCCTGCTGCAGAACTATGTGATGCTCTTATTATCATTTGGAGATCATTTATTTAATAATATTTTTGTGCTATGAATAAAATTTTTTAATCAAGTGAATATTCAGTAGTATTGATGTCAAAAAGGGAGAGGGAACAGAAGGTAAAGGCAGTTTACCAAAAGAAAATGAGTTCTGTCCCTGGCTCTTGGTAGAGATCAATGTCTTTTACAGTGCTTGCAAGTAGGAAATTTTGTTAATGGGGATAGAGAATACTTTCACCAATATATTACATGTAAAAAACAATGAGAAATAGTGAAAAACCTGTTGGTTGACAAAAAGAAATGACCATTTAAAAAATATTAAAGAAAAAGGTTTAAAAGTTAAAGTACAACATGCTTTTTTCCATACTGGATTATGCAAATTCACTCTTCAAAAGTAGGTTCCTTTATTCAAATAAAAGAAAATTGTGGTTAGACAAAAATGACTGCAATTATAAATGCAGGTACAGTAAGAACCCGCTTAACGCTGTTTCGGTTCAGTGCTCTTCTATTTCAACCCGGGGATTCCCCGAAATTGTGACATATCCGAAACAGTGTAGTTGTGTTTCTTGTTTGGTGGGGTGCTGTACGGATGCATTTTTATCATTTGAAACAATTGACATTATTGGACATTATTATCATGGATGATAATAAAAAACAAGAAAAGAAAGCAACCAGAAAAAGCATTTCACTTGAAACTAAAATGCGAGTGATTAGAAGATTAGATTCTGGTGAACACCAATCTCAAATTAGTGCTGCATTGAATTTGGCAACTTCAAGAATAAGATCAATTCTTAAGAATAAAGAAAAAATACTGTCATCATCAAGCTCTGCAACTAGAATTACCCGTTCTAGAAATAACATTATAGAGGAAATGGGAAAAACGACTGTCTATATGGATTGACAATGAAATTGAACGCAATATGCCATTAAGCCAAACTATCATAATAGAAAAAGCTAGAAAAATTTTTAGTTACATTCAGGCTGAGGCAAGTGACATAAGTGAAACTTTCATTACTAGTCAAGGATGTTTTAATAGACTTATTACTAGTCAAGGATGTTTTAATAGACTTAAACATCGAAATAATCTTCACAACATAAAGATTACAGGAGAAGTAGCAAGTGGTGATACGAAAGCGGCGGCTGAATTACCAGCGAAGTTAAAAACAATAATTGAACAAGGAAACTATCCTCCAGAATTGGCTTTTAATGTTGATGAAACAGGCCTGTTTTGGAAAAGAATGTCAAAACGAACATTTCTATCCCGTGAAGAGAAACTAGCATCAGGATTTAAAGCTGCAAAAGATGGTTCAACACTTCTACTGGGTGGAAACGCAAGTGGAGATTTCAAATTAAAACCACTCCTAGTTTATCACTCCGAAAACCCAAGAGCGATGAAAGGCATATCTAAATCAACTTTACCTGTAATTTGGAAGTCTAATAAAAAAATCATGGATAACTATGAACATTTTCCAGGATTGGTTCACTGAACATTTCTGCCCGTCATTTAACGTTATTGCAAAATTTAAAAACTTGAACAAAGAGCACTATTATTAATTGATAATGCTTCAAGCCACCCAACAAATTTATCAGACTTAAAAACATGCATTCTAGTTGAAGTGGTTTTCTTGCCGCCTAACACAATTGCCTTAATCCAACTAATGGACCAGGGCGTTATATCCAATTTTAAGTCTTATTACTTGCAGCGAACATTTAAACAGATGGAGAAGAGAAGCAATCAATAAGAGAGTTTTGGAAAAACTATAATATCATGAATGCTGTGTAGAAAATATAAACCTTTCTTGGAATGAGATAACAGAAAGATCTTTGAAAGGAGTATGGAAGAACATTTGGCCAGATTTAAGTAAGAGCAAAGACATTGGACACTCTGTCGATATGGATGAATTAGTGGAATTAGCCAAACAAACCGGTTTAGATGAGGTAAATATGGAAGACATCGAAGAAATAGTTCAAGAAACAGCAGTTAGTCTTTCTAATGATGAGCTCAAGGAATTAACTGAGCAAGAAGAAAACAAAAATATTGATAGTAGTGATTTCGAAGAAGAGCAAAAAGAACTTTTGATGGTGTTTGTAAAAAGGAGTTTGACCACTATAACTGAAATTATGGACCAATTTGTGTTGAAAATTATCCAAATTTTGACAGGAGTTCAAAAGCAAGATGGGGTGTTATAGATGCTTTATCCACTTATCAACAACTTCTAACAGAACGCAAAATGAAAACGCAAACTACATTAGATGCCTTCTTGACAAAAAGGCAGAAAATTGGAAACACAGAATAGTATGAATGATCTGATTGACTTAGAATTTTATTTGTTTTTATAAATATGTATATTCGTTTATATTGTTTTTATTTTTGTAAGAAATAAAGGTTTGATTTTATTTTTATTAAAAAAAAAATTAAATTTAATAACTAACCAATTTTCTATCCATCTTCCCCTAACCTCATTATTTACTTGTTAAGATAGCCTCGTTTAGCACTGTTTCACGTTAAGCTCTACTTTGATGGAACGTATCTCCCGCGTTAAGCGGGGTTTTACTGTACTAATAACAAGAAAAGGTTGCTTGAAGGAATTAAAACCTGTACTTTTTTTAACAGATGTTGTTAAGACATTGTATTTAAACAACTCTGTCCTTTATCTATGTTTCTTTGACAATCAGAAAAGAAACATAACATCAGTGCTTTTTTATTATTAGAGTAATCAGATATTTATTGAGTATATATTTACTTCAAATATTGGTGTAAGCTAATGTAGCTGTTTTCTTTTTGTTGATGCCTTGAAAGATGCGACATTTAAAGGGCTAAACAACCTATAATATAGATTGTAGATTGTCCATGTATTTAATATCTTACTTTCTGAAAAGCATTTAAATATTGCTATTTGATTTGTAAAGTTCGTTGATTCAGATTTTCTTTTTTGAAAAAAAAAAAAGCAATTATGTAGCTGTAAAAATTTCAACAGCGTATCATAATGGATGTTTATACTGAAGTTAGTGCATTATTTTTTAAGCACGAGATCAATTACTACTGAAAAAGTCTATTGCCTAAATTCGCAAATATGTATACTTTATTAGGAAATATTTTGATCTAAAAATATTTCTATAAATGCCTTTTTTATGTAGTGTGGAATGTTAACTACATAGATGCACTTGTGATAGCTTATAGGAAAAGTTTTCAAATTTGTTTAAAGTTTAGTTATATGTAGTATTTCATTGTAGCAGTTTTTTTATGAATCAGATATGAAAAAAGTATTTAATTTAGCAGCATAAAGATAAAGATATCTTCTGCTGTAATATTGCAGTTTATGTATTATGTAATTTTATTTTGCTGAATATATTGTGATCTGTATCAATTTTTCCTCATTGATGCTTATCACACAGTATGTTTACTAAATATGCAAAAGAAGACAACTTGTAACAGCTGGACATTTGGTATAATGGCAAGAATTGGAAAAAAATAGCAAAACCAACTGCAGCAAAATTTTAAATTCAAAATCATTTTGATTAAATATGTAAATCTTTCAAATTTTGTGGTGGCATGCATTCAGAGTAGAAGTGAACTAATGCTTTATTCATTCCAGAGTTCAATCTTTACCAGGCAAATAATTTAATATGGAAATTTTAATTTTGTTATTCTTTTTAACAATGCTTATTTATCTCTTCCATTTGTATTTATAATTTGACAATTTCTTCAAGGTACATATTCTCCCCTTGGAGTATATGTGAACTATTTTAAAATTTACCAGATCACAATTTTGTTTTATCCAAGCAATTTTAATTTAAGTAATTTTTTTTTCTCTGAAAACTGGCAAGCTTTCTTATACATTTTTAATTCAGGTCTTGCAATTTCTTTCATTCATGCATTGCAGCTAGTGATTGATTTTTGAATCAAATATTTTCTATTATATTATTCTCTATATTTTTTCTTTATTTTGATATTTTTAAATAGAAAAAGAAAGGTTTTATAGTTTTTTAAGTTACGTCTATTTGATAGTGCTGTAATTTAAGAGGTAGATCTTACACTTGTGTGTCAGCATATTTTGATCTTTTTTGGCAATAAATATTTACTAATTTTTAATTAAATTTTATAATTTGTCTGTTTTTAATGTTCTACTTTTGTTTTAGGAAGAAGAAGATGAGAAAAAGGGTAAGGTTTTTACCTTTGTATATTTTATTTTTTTTTACATTAAGTACATATTCAAAAGAAATTCTTAACTTATATAAAAGCGCTTTTAAACTCTACTTAAGTTCTTAAATATAAAAAAGACATTCTATTTTTTTATAATTATTTTACCTAACATTTCTTAGCTATGTGATGTGGTTTGTCCTTCCAATTTCGATATGTTTTTCCATGGGATGTTGTTGTCGGTAATTAATGCCTCTCTATTTAATAACCCTACCATTGAATTTTAACACTAGAAATAAACAAGGAAGACACCACAGATGTTGAACAGGTGGAAAAGAAAAATGCAAGCGATACAGAAGTACAGAAAAATGCTCAGCTCAATGGAAGTGATACCGAGGATGGGAATGTAAAAGGATCATCCATTAACTCACGTCTTTCACCTCCAAAGCCAGAAACTGCACCTGTCGTAGCTCCTCTTACTGTAGAAGATGTTATTAAACTTGATACGTCTGTGAAAATCAAAGCAAGTGATAATGACTCTTTAATTGTTAATCCGGATGACACTCAGAGTGACATGGACTCCTCTGTAAATGAACGAGAGTCTGTTAATGATGACCCCGTAGCAGATGAAGGAGCTGAAAATTCATCAGAGAATGCAGAACCTGAATCTTCTGGAGTGAATGAAGTGTCTCAACAAGACACTGAAGTCATGGATTCATCTGATAAGGACACAAATCCATCGGATGATGCTCCAAAAGAAAATAATATATCTTCTGAGAATGTTAACTCAAGTGTAGAACAAACTGCTGACACGTCTCCTACCATCAGGCCAAAGAGGTTCGTTTTTTAAATTCAGAATATTTTTAAGTTTCAAGCTTCGCATATATTATAATTTATTATTCTGTAGCTTCCAGTGTTCGAGAGTTTTTAATGTAATAATTAATTGTTTAAAAATTGTTAATGGTTCTGAAGTTTTGTAGTACAGAAAACAGAAAGTTAAAAAGATTATTGATATTCTGAAATCTGTTTTTGTGGTGGAATTGGTCTGTTATCAGTTGCTTTTTCTGTGGATACAATTTTGGTTTTCTTTTTTATTCCAAAGTATTTAGTTTATTACTTTGAATAGATAGATTTGACAATCTACAAAGTGTAATTAAATATGTTATCAAAGAGACTTAAAAATTTTCATAAATTCTTTTTCCATTTTTTTGTAATTATTTCTTACAACTAAACTCCTGGATAAGCTTCAGGTTTTTGAAAGAAAAATTAATCTGTGCATTGGGTTCCTTTGTTGTTTTGAATAAATTTCAATTTGGTAAATTGAAATTAAGAGGCTTTTAAATTTCAAATAATTTCATGCATATTCTTCTTCAAAGTAGACAACTTATTTAAAATTCATTATTTTCCAATATCTGTGTTTGCTGGATAAAGGTATTCTCTATGTTTTAGATTTAAATTATTAGTTAACCTTGTTAATTGTTGATATTTTAGGGCATCTTCAGAGCTGAATTTTTAAAAAAATGGGTTTGTGGTTAACTAGGCAGTATGCACATAAATTAGCAGTCTGAAAATTAATTAGTTGATGTTTATTTTCTGCATTTTGAGTTTCATTCATGTTGGAAGTGGTTGCAGTTTGCGTTGAAATGGATGACGCATGCAAATTAACTTTGTATTTTGCTAAATTTTTATGGTGTCAATTAAAGGGTGGTTTAAAATAAATTTGCTCGCTTTGTGTAGTTGCTGTCTGTTTCCAGGTTTTAAAATTATTTCGAAATAGAAATTGGTGAAAGGTTGAATTACTCTTGTCTTGTAATGTAAAATGGGATTTTATTTAGTTTAATTGTGTTAATGAAGTGTAATACATTTTAAGTGTTGATATGCTTTTGTTGTACCAGAAGGGATTGTAAATGTAATTTTATTGAAAAATAAATTGATAAAGCTAATATGTACTACGACTGTTAATGTAAAATTTTCTTTTGAAACTAAAAATAAAACAATACAAATACCAAAAATTGTGTTTTGAATCTCAAAGTATCTTCTTTTACATAGTTGTTTAGGGCCATCAAAATGCATTGAGTGATTTTAAATTAAAATTAAAGCCATAATTCCTTATAAATTTGTATTTGGCTATTCATATATTACCAATAGCTAAACAAATGTATGTGCAGTTATAATTTTTATTAAAATTTAAAAATTAGATTTGATGCTGATTGTGTTAAAAAGTCCAGTCTTGTGAAAAGTTTTATTTTGAATTAATGTATGTTGAAAATACTACTTATACTGTGACTAATTTCTGTTCTTTATTATTTTTCTTTTCTCTATAGTCCTGAAAAAGAAACTGAAACAGCTATTGAAAAAGGTTTGTTTTATTTTTTAACTAAGTTTATTTAAATGAGATACTTTTAAAAAAAATTAAACCTTAATTAACAGTTTAGACTAGGGGTACTCAGTCTTTTTTATTCACTGGGTCACATACATAGGACTATTTCACATGGACTGCAACATGAAAATGAATGGGGGGAGGGGGGGTGCTATCTGATCAAGAACATTTAAAATGTGAAAAATTGATAAAAATATTAAAACTCATAAATTTGGATTTAATTTTAAAACTATCATCTATCAAATTCAACTCACAAATAATACGTTTTATGCATATTTTATCCAGTTATGGAATAATTTCTATTTCCTTTCATCAATGATCCTAAGCTTCTTGTTTGTATTCTACTGTCATAAAAACAAATCTGCCATGTACTTTGATCATTTGATTTTTTTTTCTTTTGACAAAGTCTCACTTATTTTTGTTTTGGATATTAATTTATCTAGTGCAGGATAGTACCCAAGAGTTTTTACTGAATTCCAGACTGAAATCGGTATTATTTGTTTAAAATTAGTTCATACTTGTGA
>BMAV01000420.1:687744-705230 GCA_019973955.1 Trichonephila inaurata madagascariensis
GTTGATATTTTAGGGCATCTTCAGAGCTGAATTTTTAAAAAAATGGGTTTGTGGTTAACTAGGCAGTATGCACATAAATTAGCAGTCTGAAAATTAATTAGTTGATGTTTATTTTCTGCATTTTGAGTTTCATTCATGTTGGAAGTGGTTGCAGTTTGCGTTGAAATGGATGACGCATGCAAATTAACTTTGTATTTTGCTAAATTTTTATGGTGTCAATTAAAGGGTGGTTTAAAATAAATTTGCTCGCTTTGTGTAGTTGCTGTCTGTTTCCAGGTTTTAAAATTATTTCGAAATAGAAATTGGTGAAAGGTTGAATTACTCTTATCTTGTAATGTAAAATGGGATTTTATTTAGTTTGTGTTAATGAAGTGTAATACATTTTAAGTGTTGATATGCTTTTGTTGTACCAGAAGGGATAGTAAATGTAATTTTATTGAAAAATAAATTGATAAAGCTAATATGTACTACGACTGTTAATGTAAAATTTTCTTTTGAAACTAAAAATAAAACAATACAAATACCAAAAATTGTGTTTTGAATCTCAAAGTATCTTTCTTTTACATAGTTGTTTAGGGCCATCAAAATGCATTGAGTGATTTTAAATTAAAATTAAGAAAGCCATAATTCCTTATAAATTTGTATTTGGCTATTCATATATTACCAATAACTAAACAAATGTATGTGCAGTTATAATTTTTATTAAAATTTAAAAATTAGATTTGATGCTGATTGTGTTAGTCCAGTCTTGTGAAAAGTTTTATTTTGAATTAATGTATGTTGAAAATACTACTTATACTGTGACTAATTTCTGTTCTTTATTATTTTTCTTTTCTCTATAGTCCTGAAAAAGAAACTGAAACAGCTATTGAAAAAGGTTTGTTTTATTTTTTAACTAAGTTTATTTAAATGAGATACTTTTAAAAAAAATTACACCTTAATTAACAGTTTAGACCAGGGGTACTCAGTCTTTTTTATTCACTGGGTCACATACATAGGACTATTTCACATGGACTGCAACATGAAAATGAATGGGGGGAGGGGGGTGCTATCTGATCAAGAACATTTAAAATGTGAAAAATTGATAAAAATATTAAAACTCATAAATTTGGATTTAATTTTAAAACTATCATCTATCAAATTCAACTCACAAAGAATACGTTTTATGCATATTTTATCCAGTTATGGAATAATTTCTATTTCCTTTCATCAATGATCCTAAGCTTCTTGTTTGTATTCTACTGTCATAAAAACAAATTTGCCATGTACTTTGATCATTTGATTTTTTTTTCTTTTGACAAAGTCTCACTTATTTTTGTTTTGGATATTAATTTATCTAGTGCAGGATAGTACCCAAGAGTTTTTACTGAATTCCAGACTGAAATCGGTATTATTTGTTTAAAATTAGTTCATACTTGTGATTTTTTGTTAAAACTTATTCAAATACTTTTTGATTTTACTTTTAAAAAAAAAATCTGAACAAATAATTTCTTTATCAATTCATATGTCCTTCCTTAACAATTTTATATATTTATCAATATTTTTCGTGTATCACATGTTTTATAACTTTTGCATTTTTTAACATTGCCACTGATAAAATATTTTGTTGCTGTTGCAAAGAATTTTTTAAGAAAGCCAATTTACCTCGTCTTAAAAGTGGTCCTCAAGAAATAGAAGTGGACACGATAGCCGAGTGGTATAGGCATCAGATTGTGGCTTGCCTTGTCATGAGTTTGAGCCCAGTACCACTAAAGACCCGCCGTGTAGGGCAGCGATGCACGTTAAATCTGTCGAGAGCTAAAACGTCCTCCCATTGGTGTGGTGTGGTAGTTAGGAGAGGAGGGGTGCCAGCTCTGGTGTCGTCCACGTCACTTGACCATGGTTCAAAATTACATGGTCCGTCGCCGAAAGCCCTTGTGTAGCTGAACAATGCGACATTAATATTCAATCAATCAAGAAATAGAAACATTGAAAGATTTTTGGTATAGTGGCAAGTAAAATTATGTTTAGTTATAACATTTTCATGGCAAACCAAACAAGTTTTTTTCATGTTTTTCTCTACGAAATAGTCAAGATCCCAATAATTTTAAAACAACATTCTTAAGAGATTTTTTCTTTGGAAGACATGAGAGCTAATTAAAAATAAGTGTCACCTATAAAATGTTTGCTAATCCATTGTTATTTGTTACCACTGACCATTACAATTACAAAATGATAAATTATCTCGCAATTCATACCAGCACGGCATTGATAGTAAAATTGATATATTTGATTGCTTGATTGATAGGATTTCTCGCTACATATTTAGTGCATTGTTCTTAAATAATTGAATTTGTTAGTGCTGTAGGTCAAGACCAAGCCACTCAGAAAGGTCCGATGGGCCATATGCGGCCCCGAGCTGCAGGTTGATTACCGCTGGTTTAGAGTATTTAATTTAAATTCTATTACATTGAATTGTCTAATTCGTCTTTAATCAAAAAAGAAAAGTTGATATATTCCTGTAATTTATGTTTTGAATTAAAGGAATGATTATCCTCAGATAGGATTTCCTAATCTTGATTATACTTTAAAATTACTTTTAATTTAACTTTATTATAAAAAAATTCACATTTTTATAAATGAACTGCAGTTTTATAAATTAATCAGTTAATAATAAAGTTATTTTTTAGTATTTATATTTCATTGAAATTGAAAATTTTGTGAAATATGTCTTTAGTGGAATTTCCAATTTGTAATAATGAATTATATTTATATACAGTTCAGTTTCTTCCCTTCAGTATTATTTTAATTTGTTTCTTTTAAATATCTTATAGATGAAAATGTTAAAAGAGTAGCTTCTAGCAGTAAAAATCTGTGGGTGAGTGGACTTGCGGAAAGAACTAGGGCCAAAGATCTAAAAGCCTTGTTCAGTAAATTTGGAAAGGTATGTTTAAATTTATTTTAAATATCTTTATTAACTCATGGTTACGAAATGAGCTTTAACAATATTAAGTGATAATGAACTACTTAACATAAATTTATTATTGATGTCTTTTAATGTATTCTCTAATTTTATTATAGGTTTCAGGGTCTAAAATAGTGACAAATGCAAGAACTCCTGGTTCACGTTGTTATGGATTCATTACAATGGCCAGTAGTGAAGAGGCATTAGTTTGTATTGAAAAGTTAAATCATACAGAATTACATGGACGAATCATTACGGTTGAAAAGGTTGGTTTCTGGAAAGCAAAAATATCATTTTTAAATAAAACGTAGAATTTGTAATTTGATCATGTAAAGTGCCAAACTAAATCAACATAATATAATACCAAACCATATCAATTCATAATTCACTTTTACTTAATTTATACAGAATGACAGTGTACAAACAACCATTATATTAAAGTCTGACAATATCATACAAAATATTATGACAACATTTAGATTTAATCATTTTTTCCTCTTTGGAAAAGCGAGTAGGTTTTATTGCAATGGAAATAAAAAGGGTTTCTTTTTTAACTTATTGTTTATGTATAGAAATTTTCTTGTTACAAAATTTTTGAATAAATTTCTTGATGTGAGAATTTCATATGGATTTGAATAATTTAAAACTTTTGCTGTTTAATTTTTTTAATGTACATGTACTCAGTATTTGGAAAACACATTTAATTTGAATAAACTTTTGCTGTCAAAATGACCTTTTTTTTTTTTTTTTTTTTTCATAATGTAAATGGATAATTGTTGCTATAAATTGTCTAGAGAAAAATGTTGTAATTAATTTATAATGAGTGTTATAGTCAAATGATCAACATATGATTTGCAGAGATTGTCAGCCTATATAGAGAAATGTTGGTAATCCATTGACTTGAAGAAAAACATCCTAATTTCGGGAAAAAAATCTATTTTCTGCTAATATAATATTTAGAATAAGTTGTATGTTCTAAATACGCGATTGATATTTTTTAAGGGAGTGTGTTTTGTTCAATGATTATTCAACTCTTTATTTATTAGTAGTTTCTGATACTGACTTTTCCTGGTGGATATTGAATTCATTAAAATTTATTTCCAACAGTTTCCCCAAATATTCGTGTTCCACTGTTGACAGTGTTTTACAAATCATGAATTATATAAATTATTGTTGATAACTTGGAATATTTTAGATTTTTTTTTAAAAAAAATAATAAGTAATGTTTTTTTTCTATAATTAATTTTAAATCAAGTTTCCGAACATCTTAAGCTACTATGCTCTCGTACAAACAATTTATTTGCAAAAATTTCCACTAATTCTGAAATAATTTGATACTTTTGGAAGATGTATGCAAATATTATTTTAATGTGTTTCTAAAATGTACCTGAAATAGTTTTTGATTTTTTTTCATTGATAAATTATTGAAATTGTGTGAAGATTTCTTTTTTTTTTAAATATTTCTACTTTATTCCTATTTCTGCCTGATTTATAAGTCTGCTTTGTTGTGCAGGCCTAACTAGTTATATGTACTAGCAGGTATACCTTCACTTAGTGGATCTCTACTCAACAAAATATACATGTCTGTCAAATTTAAAATCTGTACGTCTAACAGATTCAAAAACAGGCATTCTCTTCTATAACATCTCTGAAGTCCTCCTTGATAGCAGATTTTCTCAAATCTATTCACACCTGATCTCTACTCGCTGAAGTAAACATGTCTACAAAATTTTGAGTCTGTCTTCAATTTAAGAAATATTACTGGAAAGATAAAAATCAGTTTTAGTGATAAAAATGTGTTTGAATGTCAGTTGGTCCATAATATCTCATGAAAAGGATTATTTAAAATGGTTTTATATAGATTTTAATAGTTGTGCTGAGAAATTTTAATTGTAATTGAAAAATATGGAATTTTTTTTTTTAAAATGATCTTTCTTAAAAAAAATTTTAGACTACCCGAGAGCCATCTGGATCAATAAAGAGAGCTGATTTCAAAGCCATTAAGAACAAATCTTCTCAGAAAAAGGCCAATGATGGTGAAAGTCAAGAGAATGTTGAAGGTAAATCATTATACTTAATGTTTACCTGATTTTTTTTTTTTAAACCTCTCCCTATTTTTACATTTTATCTCAGTATAATATTCTGTTCTGTTGAACAATATGAAGGAAATTTGATCAAATGATTTATATATAAATAGTAAGGTTAGGAAATTTAAACTAGTTTTAGATAAGTAGTTGAAATATAATTTAAATTGTCAAATATTGAAAAGTGATTTGATCTTTTACCTTTGAATAAATCATTTTATTTTATGTTTTAACATTGTTTGAATCTAGAGAAATTGCTATTGTAAAATTTAAGTTTCATGTATCAAATGTAAAGTTTTTATTCAAGTTTCTGTTTTGAAACAAAGTGCCATACACAATTTTACAAACTTTAAAAAATGTTTTGATATTGGTTGATTTGAAATTAAATAGGAACATTGTACTTGTGTTGTGGGTGAATGATCAACTGTCTTTGTAAATATGGAAATTACCAACAGGGATCTCAATAATAAATATGCAACACAGGAACCCTGTTCAAATGCTAAAAGTACTCTTTGACTTTCAGTGACAGCTTTGAAGTACAGCCATTCAGGTTCTAGCAAGCATCAAGAGGAAACCATTCATTTGCTTTTCTAATACTTTTTTGTTTTTGTTTTGTTTAAATTCATGAGCTACTGCCTAACTTACAGCTACTTATCAGCGCATTGTATAATACTTAATTCATTATCACTATTCGATCACAAACTCTAATCCTCCTCCTTTCTTTCCTCAGATCTCTAAATAGCGATATTCATTTACGTATTTCATGATTCCTTCAGTGTATGGTTTCTTAAATCAGTCAATAATGGAAAGAAACTCATGGAATATAAGGAAAAGGAATGTTTAAGAACCTGTTGCAAAAATGTTTAGCTGGAGATAATTCTGATACTAAATTAAAGTGTTACTTTAAACTAATAGTTGCATTTATCATACATTATCTATAAATAATTTGAATATCATCAAATTAGGAACACAGGATTTTGTAGCATTTAAACAAATAAGCAATCAAGCTTTTACTTGTGTACTATGAAATAAAAATAATAATTGTCTGGCCTTTTTTATTAAGTTATAAACCTTTCAATAAGAATGGACAGAATAAATAATTTGTTCTCCACTTGTAATGTTTTAATGTACCTTTTATTATTTACAGTCTGTCACTAAAGTGCAAATCTTATAAAAGAAGGTATTTAGTAGACTTGTGCTGTATCCTATAAATAAAGTTTTATTGAAATAAAAGAAATAGTTATTGATTTTACTGAAAGACACCTCCTCCCATGTGAGTAAAATTTATGACCCACATATACAGTGAGATATCTCCAGTGTGAATTTCAGGTGTATTCTTTTTTGGTAAAGTCAATTAAACATTTAACCTGATTTCATTGGAAGATAGGGAGAGAGTATTGTTACTAATAAAATTATATTGTTTAGTATAATAAATTGTTTTGTCAAGTTTTATTAAATTTTAATCACTGCTTTTGTAATTGTACAGGCATAATTGATGAAAATGTTAACAATGAAAAGCAGGATTCCAAATCTAGTGACAAGTCAAAAGAAGATAAATCAAAATCTTCAGATAAAACAAAATCAGCTGATAAGTCTAAATCATCCAAAAAAGGGGATGATGAAAAATCCAAAGATGGTGATGGTTAGTTAACATTCAATTTTTGTGAATTCAATTATAAAAATAATATTGGCATTTCTTTATATTTGTTGTGGTACTTATAGCTATGTTAATTTGGTTTGTTCTATTGAAAGTCTGCATCTTCAAACTTTCTGTAGTAATAAAATTCTAGAATTAAGGCAAATTAATTTTTTTTTTTAAAAAAAAAAGTCTTATCTGTTATGTGCAGTATAATTCCTCTAAATTACTCAAAAATTAAAACTTGCAATTTTCAGTAATTTAGTGGAATTATGTTGAATTTTTAAAAAGATGTCATATAAACTTTGTTTTATATTTTGAAATATTCTTTTTTACTTCCATAGGGAGTGAAGGAAAAAAAGATGGTAAAAAGCGAAGAGATGATGATAGACGAAGCCGGGATAAATCTAAAGATGGAAAACGTTCAAGAGAAAGAAGATCTCGAAGCAGGAGTCGTGGAAGGGATAGAATTGGTTTCCGTGTCAGAAGATTCTTCAGAGGAGGGTATGGAAAATATTTAGGTGGAGGGAGACCATTTGGACCAAGGAGATCTTCTGTGAGTTAAATTTTAAATATTTATATTTTTTCTTTTTGTTTCTTACTTTAATATAACTGTCAAATTTAATTTTCTGGGGGGGGGGGGCCTCTTGATTATACCAAATAAGAGAAACATATGAATTACAGCTGTGAAATTTGCTTTTATTTATATATTGCTGTGTTAAATGTAACTTTATTTTATTCTTTGTTTTGTCAGTTCTACTTCCAGCAAGCTTAGATTCATTCTCCAAAGTTGGTCTATGTAAATATGCAAGAATGAAAAAAAATTAAATCCCTTAGGTTTAATGTATGATGTAATATTTTTGAACAATTTCAGAAAGAGGTTAATGACTTATTAAAAAGAGAATGTGCTTTGCCTTGCTACTAACTGCAAGTATTTGTAGCTCCAGGTCTATCTTGGTTGGACCTTTTAAAAGCCCATTCTTTTCTTAGAAATGCACTTCACAATTTATGAATTGCATAAGGGCTCACATCCAACCATCTTGCTACATGGGTTTGTCTCTATCCCATTTTTATAATTTAGTAATATGTCGGGTAATATTTTAAAAGTGGGTGTCTCAATATTTTATCTCGGTTTCTTCTTGCTGAAATTACTGTTGCATGTCTTTGTCTATTTGTCTAATGCATAAAATTACAGTAGTTCCATTAATTTTTGGAAAACCAGTGCGTTTAAAAAAGTAGACGAAGGAATGCTTTTCCTCCATTTATACACTTGTCATTTAAATATGTTTAGAAGTTAACTAAAATCAATATTAATTAGTATTTTCAGAACTTATTATCAATCTTTATTAAAATGGATCAACTGTATTTTACATTTTAAATAAGAAAATGTTTATGTATATATATTTGACAATTTTTATAATACATTTTGTACTCATATTAAATGTAATCAAGATATTTTTCAATGTCTATTGATGATCAGGTATGTAATTTTTTTCAGTAAATGAATGAATGGTTACCGTATTTTCCTGTATATAATCCGCAGCGGCGTATTATCCACAAAGCCTTTTTTTTTTCGAGTAAAAAAAAACATTGTATAATCCGCAGCAGTTTTTACGGCGAATAATCCAAAATATAAACTGCCGATAATGAGTGTCACATAAGATAAAAAATACACAATATAATTAAAAACAAAAGTAAGAAATTGTACAGAAAACAAAATTTATTATGAAACGTCTTTTTAAACATGTATGATAATATTTTTTATGATAATCTCAATAAAACAAAAATATTCTTTGCTACTGCCATCTATGTTTTGAGTTGTTAAACAACATTTTGCACACGGAAAAAATCCTTCTTTTTTTAATTTAGCAAGTTAACAGCAAAAAAATTAGGATCGATACTGCTTTCCCATTGTCTCTTTCTTTTAAAATCCATTTATTTATTTCTTCCTCTAATTCTAGCCAGTGGGGTTTTCCACGATGTTTGTCTCTTTAACGTTGATCACAATTTTCGAAGTTGGGTCTTGTTTTTTCTCCGCAAACGAATATTCGATTCGTCAACGTTGAAAAAACCTGCAGCTTCCCTACTTCGGTAGCCTTCTCTATAGCTTTTAACTTGAAGTTTACAGTGTAATTTACACGCTTTCGCTTCAACATGATAACTTTCAAAGGACATAATCGCTCTATTCAAGAGAAAATTGGAAATGGCGCCAGCGACTAGTAACTGTTTTTTCCTTCCGAGGAACCGAATTCGTTCTTGAATGTAATTGGACAAAAACTAGTTATGGTTGAATTACGTCAGCCGAGTCATGAAAGCGCCATCTATTATTTATTTTATAAAACATAAACGGCATTTCTTTCAAAACTTTATTGTTAGCTTTTCTGATCTAGAATGTTTTTTCTCAGATAATCCGCGGCGGCGTATAATACGCCCAACGAAATTTGAAACTTTTTTAACACATAATCCGAGGATTATATACAGGAAAATACGGTATTTTTCTTAATAGTAATATTATTCTATTAGAATAATTTTGTATTTAAGTACACTAGCACATTACCATCATTCTAGTAATACAGTTTTTAAGAATGAAAAAAGTTGATGTTTATTGATAAGATTAACTTATGAAATGGATTATGCATATCCACTTGTTTTAATTTTTAAAAGTAGTATTTACTCCTAGCTTCAATTATTTAATAAAATAATATGGAAGTGAAGGGTCATAGTCATCCCTCAAGATCTTGCCTTATATAGATAGGTATAAAATTGAAATCTCAAGGTGCCTAGATTTTTCCTTTTTTTTTCCCCCATGGAATGTTGAACATCTTGTAGTGACATGTCTCTGAAATACCTCAGTAATTTCTCAATTTTTGACCTTGACTTTGTGATTTCATCGCCTCTCTTGCACATCCAGAATTTTATTTGAGTCACAGATACATTTTTTCCCTCCCATAAATTAGCAGGCCTTTGGCATAATGACAAAATCATCCGACCTACTTAAAGTAATTGTGGAAGGTAAAGATGTTACATGTGATGGAATGGTATTAATGACAATTTTATTTCCTTTACTGTAAAGTTGTTTTATAAATATTTGTAAAGTGTTTCCATAATAATTAAAAACAACTTTATTACATGTTTTTTTTGTTTGAGTCTTGAAATAATTAGTTTTATATCATGTAACAAGTTATGATGCAACTATTAAAAATGGGGCAGTTCTAACTATTGCAGTTTCCTTGATCTTTTTGTTTAGATCGATAGGTTTGAAAGGCATAGAGATCGTGATTTAGACAGGAGGAGAGTTCCAGAATTTGGATGGCAACGAGAAATTGAAAGGAAGAATAGGGAAGAATCAATTCGCTTAGAAAGAGAAAGGGAAAGACTCAGGTAACATAAAAATCCAACTTTAAGCTTGCAGTGTATCATTCTGGGTTTTCAACTTATTTAAATTACTTTATTTTATTTTTTCACTGTAGGATTGAGAGAGAGAAGCTTGAAAGAGAAAGAGCAGAAGTATTAAGACTTGAAAGAGAAAAGCAACGTTTTGAGAGAGAAAGATTAGAAAGGGAAAAGGCAGAGCTCAGAAAAAGAACTCAAATGACGTAAGTTTCTGTATTCTCTTCTTTACATTAGGTTTCTTTGATTTGCAACCAGGTTCATTTCGTACTTACAAGGTTGCATATCAGATTTATGTTTTTCAATGCTATTTTCATTCAAATGGATCACAAAAATCATTCATTAGTTCCAAGAACTTTTGGATTCTGCCAATGTAGCTATTTGCTAAATTCTTAAATCAAGGAATTACATGCTTCTTCTTTTTGTATTTTTTTTTTTTATCAATACTATTAACCTAGTCTAATTATCAATGAAGAAAAATTAACAGATTTGATTTAGGTGACAAGTGGAGAGACTTTTTATAATTACACATTTAATAATTTTTGCTTCTAAAGAAAATGTACCTGTTACCAAAATATACCAAACCATATGCAAGACTTGTGTTCCGGTAAGATCTGCTTCAATTTTCACTGAAGAAAAGTAAATACTGGTAGCTGTATATGTAACTTTTTCATTTTTCAATTCTTGTATGTAGAGTTAAATAAGTAAAATTAGTAAAATGAAAATGGGTTTTTTCACTGATGTTTCTCTTATGGTTAAGGATTGTAACTAGGCAAAAAAGGTATATAAGAAATAACCTATTTGTTGATAGAGCTGTATGCCAAGGTTGTAAGTTTTGAGGTTTTTTTAATTGTAAGTTAAAATACTCATACATGTACATAAATAAAATTAAGTTGGTCATAAGTTAAAAACCACATGTGCAGTGTACTACTAACTCCAAGTAATCAGAGTTATTATTTTGTAATGAAAAATTTCTTTCAACAGGTTAGAAGAAAGAAGGGGCATTAAGAGAGGTTTTGACAGTCCTCGTAAAGAAGATCCATTTTGGGAGGATAGAAAACGACATGTAGGACCTCGAAGAGAATCATCTTTAGAACCGCATCCTGGGTAAGCACTGGGATTTTAAGAAAATACTTATATTGTTAATTTTTACTGAATTATGTGTTTTCATGAGGCAGCAGGATGGATATGGATGTAGGATACAATGATTTGCAACTAAGATTTTTTTAATTTGTGTTCAGATTATTTTGAGTTTTGTACTAACCTCATGTCGGAATTTTAAGAACCATAATTTAACCATTCCTAGAATACAAGAATAAATGATTCTAATATAATCTATTCCTATATCTATGTAGATATATAGGAATATGGGTTAAATGTTTGTTACATGCTTTTAATTTTTGAGTATTATCACTGAGTGAAAGGAAAGCTTTGTTTATTGTAATTTAAGCAACTTTGGGATCTTTTCTTTACTATTTAAATCAGTTGTATAAAAATATGTATTTGAATTTTGTTTTTAAAGTTTTCAATGCATTTTTTCTTTTTAGTTTTGTTGAATTTGGAAGAGAACGGCCTGGCTTTCCTGATCGACGTTCTGATAGATTTGAACGGGGCAAAAGTGGCGATATTTCTCCCACTTTCAATGCTTCTGTTCGAAGAGAGGTCAGGCATGAACCAGATGAGCGACCTCCATTTCATCGTGCCAGTCGAGGTGCACGTGAAATGTCTGATCGAGGTCGGGAAGAATGGAAAGGAAAGCCAAACCGGGATCGCAGTTTTGAACGTTCTGCCCGAAACTCTTACAGTGAAAGAGGTCGAAATTTCGAAAGACCTCATCCATGGGAAGGGGGAGCTCCTGATCGTGATCAAAATAAATTTGGAAATGGTGCTGAGTTGGCCAATTCACAGTGGACACCTGTAAATAAAACACCAGAAAACTGGGGACGAATAGATCAACCACCACAGGAAAGGTGGGCTACAATGGATCACTCTCGTGGTCAACCTAATATGAACATTGGTCATCCTCCTAATATGGGGCATCCCCAAAATCAGATCGGAATGTTTGGAGGTGCCCCTGCAAATGAAATGATAAATCCTATTGCTGGTCATTTTCCTGTTGATCGTTTCAACACAAATATGATGCGTCGATTTTAAAACTACATATTTAAGTCAATAACTGTAAAATAATTGCAGTGAAACACTTTCATAATGAAATTTATTTCATATTGTCGTTTAATTTGTGTAGAGCATGTATAATTTTGATGTATAAGAACATTTGGATGTAATTATCATTTTTGCTGCCACGAAGGAGATTTCAGATTTCTTGTTGTACTTTTAACTACTATCTTATTGCATTGAAGTAATTTTGTAATTGACTTGATATCCATCAATTTTTTTACAGCAATTATGAATATTTAAATATCTGAAATGCGCATTTGCTGTTATTCTGTTTTCTTAGTGTTTCTCTGTTATGTTTTATTTTTACAGGATCAGTTTCATATAAAAATTTAGTACATAAAGTATCTGTTTACATATATTGTGTACAACTATAAAAAATACATTGTTTGCATTTTAAATTTCCATCTTATTCATTTGAATATTCTTATGACTGTATATCTGTAACTGGATGATCAATGAATAAAATGAAAATTATTAAACTGGTTAGTTTCAATGCTTTCTAAATTTACTATATTGTATTCATTTTTTAAAAAAGAATATATCTGAAGGAGGAAAAAAAAATACTGATTATAAATTAAATAATATTTTTAACCTTATGAACTACAAATGTATATGTGGAATAAAGAAAATACATTAATAATCATGTTATATAACAAAAAATATTACAAATGTTCTACAAATAAAATGTTTTTCTTTCTGCCAATGTGACTATAAAGATGGGCAAGTACCAAAAAAATTTGATCCACTAATTTAGGAAGGTTCTTTTTCCTATTAAAAAAAAAATACTTCCTCAATACAAAGATTTTTTTTTTATAAACATGGATCATAATTTGCATTCTTTAAAAGGCTTATTCTTTCTCATAAATCTTCCAATATAATTTAAATGCCACTCTATAATCTCAAATAATTTCATAAGCCAAATCGTCAAACATATGTCATTTTTGCGAACAGAACATTCAATAATATTAGAATTTAAAAACCTTTAGTTTTCATGGGTATTTTTCCTGTTCAGTCTAAATCGTTAGGGGGGGACAACATAAATCATATTTTAGAAGTATATTTTTCAGAATAATTTATGGAAGAAACACTCCAACAAAATTTAAAAACAAGAACTTGTGTTTGCTAAATAGCACAAATAATTGATTAGCAGTCAAATTTTTCAATGCAAAGATTTTTTTTTTAATGATGAATTGCAAATACATAACATAATTTGAAAATAATTCCACTTCTCAAAATCAATTAACAAAATAAGCAGTTTGCCAGAGTAAAATCATTAACACATCATGAAATCCGAAGAATACTACCAATTGTGAAAGGCACTTGATTCTTAACTCGAGTCACAATTATTAAAATAAAAAAATTGGATTATAAGTAATAAATTTCAGAATATTAAAACAATGGTTTATATATATTCCTTCCCTTAAAATCCACTGCAGATACATAATGAATTTTATTTATGCAGGATTGTAATGAACAAAGAATAGAGCATTAATTCAAATTAAAATATTTTACTATTAAAAGGAATTCGAAGTAATCTTAAGCCTTGCATTGACTAAACTATTTATTTTTGCAAAGAAAAAAAAGTGATTTCTAAAAGATTTCAATTTTATTTTTTTCCAGTTTTGAAATTCTCTTGTTGATATAATATTACTGACTTTAAAAACTAATAAATATTTTTAAAATTATATTGAATTTTTTTAAAGTTTGTATACTTTTTTAATCTTATCGAATTTTTTTTAAAAAAATTGTAGCTAAGCAACATGAATTTAAATATCTGTTCATTGCAAATTCTATTCAAATTTTTTATCAATATTCAAAATGTATAGATAGCTTCTATTCTACAGCTTTCCAGCATATAATCTATTCGGAAAAGAAAATATACAACTTATTTTACAGAGACATGTAAAAGTGCTTTTCTGAAAGAAACAGGGTTTTTTTTCTTTTTTTAAGTTGTGACAGTAAAATAAAAGTATGTAGATATTTCAATAAAAAAAAATTGAAAAAACAATAATAGATTGAAAATATATAAAAATAAATCTCAAGCTGTGTAAGACTTTTTCTTTAAAGTTATATTAATTTGATAAGTTTTGTCATTTAAAGGGTTATACGCAGTTAAAATTTTCAAAAAAAAATCGATGGTTTTTTTTTTTGCATTTTTGGAATGTGCATATATTTAAGTATATATTCTCTGAAAATTTGAAGCCAATCCGATAAATATTTTCGGAGATATACCTGAATTTGTAAGGCCATGTCAGAGTGTTAGAAAGGTAGAGTAAGAACCGGAGTAGCAGCTGTGCACGTGCTACCTGACGTTCCTTTTTCAGTTGTGTTTTCTCGTAGAAGGCGAGTATAATAGGTTCACTAAGTACTTCAAGGTCACATTCAGTTATTATTACCTAAAATAAAAGTATTTCGTCAGTCTAAAGAGTTTTTCCACGTTATAAAGTTGTGCGTTCAGTTCAAACTTGTTTTTCGTGATTTTTTGGGAGTACATTTTATTTAAAAGTTGTAAAAATTCCCCTTAAATGTTCAGTGGCAGCAAGCTATAGCAACAGACACATTATCTTCTTACACCCGTGATTATCCAACTTTACCAGCTGAAGCTATGTATCCAATTTATGAAGACCTTAGCAACGTAAAATTATTGGAAAGGTGTATTGGTGGATTTACACAAAACAATATAATGAGAGTTATAATCGGTTAATATGGAAAATAACTCCACAAAAATTGTTCCATGTGGCTCTAAAGTTGTTGAAATAGCGGCTTTCATTGCAGTTGGAATGTTTAATGAGGGCACAAAATCGTTATTGTACTTTGAGTGCATTAGGACTTTCATTAGGCACTGCAGCTCATGCTTATGTCGACGCAGAGCGTGTGATGATCTCCAACGCGAGAAGGAAAAATGTCACGACGACAACACCAGCTGGACATTAGAAGCTACCGATAATTGCTGATGGATGGCCCTGGAACAGATGATACCAAGTAAGTTGAAAAATTTTTTTTAACTACGTGTAAACTACTTCTGAAACTTTAAACTCGTTTTTCTGAAAACGGTATTTTTAAAGTCGGTGATCTCGATTTCTCAGAAATGGCTCAACCGCGCGATCAGTCTCAAATTTTTACACTATCTTCTTAAATATATTCCTCGGGTATTAAACGAAGGAATAAGATTTTTAAAAAAGAATGATTACTAATTTTTTTTTTATAAACAATTTGAAACGAAAATTTCAGTCAAAAACAAAAACTTTTTTTCAATTAGACGCCATTTTGTCAAAAATCAAAATTTTCATTATTCCTTCGTTCAATACCTGCATTAATCTATCCTTTAAAAAAATCCACCATATTTTTTTATTTCAGATAATCCAAACCGCCGAAATGGAGATCCCCACCAAGCGCCTTTTTTTGGAGGTCGTTCAGGACAATCTACAGGGGCGGTGCACATCAATATTTTTAAATGATCGACGCGTTATTGATTTCTTAGAAGTAGGCTCTATTTGAATTACCATCATTTGCAATTGATAAATAAAAACAGTTTCTATAAAAAATTCATAAAAAGAAGTCTTTTTTTTTTTATCCTCGCAACTGCGTATGACCCCTTAACTTGAGATAAATTTAGAGACCAGTAAAAAATTTTCAATCAAATGTTTAATATCGTTTTTCCTCAATACGCTCTTGATTGATCAATTTTCCCTTATCTAGTTTAGTGATTTAGGTAATATTTTTAATTACAGTCGACCCACTTTCAGACGGTGGTGAAGTTTTTCTATTTCTGTTGTGACTGTCTGCACTGAATGTGTTAAAGAATAGGACTTGAATTTGAATATTTTTTTCAGATATAAAACAACTCTGAAACGGTGCTATGATTTTTTGGTTTTGCTATTCTGTAGAGAGCAGCATATTTTATTCTCATTTTTATCTTGGTTGATCCATTTTTTCTGGTACAAAATGTATTTCGCATTTTTTTTTCCTATGCCGTAAGGGTGGACCCTTTACGTAAGACAATGAAAAAATAATTATGAAATATTTTGAAATTTTAAAAATTCTATACTATGAGCAGAAGTATGAATTGTGTGTACGATATTGTAAATTGTCATAATATTGAGACATTTTTTTTTTTTTTTTTTGTCTGAAAATGTGCTTTGCGTTTCGTTTCTACTCCTATATTTGGGGAAGTCAACCTTAAAAATTCTGTGGATTTATTATGAACTCCACAGTTATTTTCAGCTTCTTGCTTGAGGGATTTTATTATCTCAGCATAAATGAAAGTGGGGTTTGGAGTTCTCGCTCTCTGCCATATACCAGGAGATTTTTAATTGTTAGAGACGCCTCGGAGCTTTCGTTTATTAATTTTTTATACTCTTCCTCTCCTATAAAAGAAAGGTTGATGATATCTCTGCATTATCCAGAGAAGATAATAAATTTCCCGTACTTTTTTTTTTCACTGACACACAGGAAATTATGAGCTTAATTATTAAAAAGAGTATACGCTTTCATTACTTTATAAAGTAATGAAAAGTGGAAAATAATACATTTGAGAAGTGCTGCACTGTAGTTATATTTACTTAAAAACTACATCTTTAATAGTTCTAATATTAAAAACCGTGGTATGAAAGAAGCGATGCTATACAGTAAATCAGTTCTAAACAAATAATTTTGAACAAAATTTAGCAAAATATTTAACTATAATATTTAGAAGAATAAGAGTATAGTAATTAAACAAGGTCGGATTAACCCACTAGTAGTGTCTAGAGACTTTTTTTATCATCCCTTTTCCTATCCCACAAGAAAGAAAGGATACTAAAATTACGGATTAAATATTGTGTGTGTGTGTGTGTGTTGTCGTTATTTATGCCACCTGATCGATAGTAACATCAGATCAAGGTCCACGAAACTCATCGCAGTGAAAGGCTAGATTCTTACGCCTGTCGTTAAGCTTAGCTTTGAGCACAATGCAGGTGACAGTATGATTTGGCTCGGTTCCATCCCAATTTTGAGGGAAAACACCCTGGGTGTAGTCAGGGGCCTTCCACCTCTCTTCCCCTTCCGCCAACTTCACGAGAAGACTTGCGGCTCGATGGCTATTTAGAATACCCCCATGCCATGAAGGCACTATACATTTATAAACATCCATGTCTTCTCCGGGATTCGAACGTAAGCCCTACGGCACGGTAGACTAAATATTGTAAAAAACTAAAACAAATTTAAAATTTGTATTAAGGAAAATATTTAATAAACAACAATAATAAAAAATGCA
>BMAV01000420.1:715230-744539 GCA_019973955.1 Trichonephila inaurata madagascariensis
CAAGACTGACTTAGAATTGTACGAGATACGGCACTTTTACATGTTTTGTGCAGACGTCCGTTAGGTTGCCTACACTCCCGTGAACGTTCGCGAGAATGCCAGATGTAATGGATATGATAAAGAGCAACATAGATTAGGCTATTTTTTATAATGACATTTGTACTTTTAGAAATGGATCTTGAAGGAAATAAATCTTTAATTAAATATTATTTCTCAATCTGTTTCAATTTAAAAATTAGAGAAAGAAAAATAACATAATTAACCTATTACTTAAAAGTAATTTACTTAAACTATATATTATTTAGGAGTAACATATATAAAAAATTTAATACTTATCTTATTAATTTGAACGGTTTATAATTAAGATCATATTATAGCTTTAGCGTCAAAGTACATTTTTATTGCATTCAATATATTATTATTATTAGTTGGGTCGCCAGTATTGAAAGTTTGAGAAACACTGAAATAATGTTTTATTTTCTTATAAATGAACTCGTGCAAAGAGCGGGTACTTCAGCCGGTATACTTTTAAGGTTTCAATGTGTGTGTGCTGCACAGAGTATTTTATAACTAATTAATTAATACTGAATTAAGAACAAGTTTAATAAGTATTAACGACTTCCATGGGCTTGTCTTGCAGAGCAAAGTTTTTTAGAAATTGACCCTCTGAGTTCTTTTTCTATATATAGCTGATATCTATATTTTGTCTTCTAAGCAGCCACCGCATTTTGCAATATGTTCCAATTTAAAAATTATAGAGAAAGGAAAAATAACATAATAATTATCCTATTACTTAATTTTTTTTTTGCTTAAAAGTAACATATACAAAATTTAACACTTATGTTATTAATTTGTACGGTTAATAATAATTACGGTTATAAGATATAGGAAATCTTTTAGATCAACGTTTCTCAAACTGTGAGGCGCGCCCCCCTTGAGGGGCGTGATAATTCTACGAGGGGGGCGCGAGCTTATTGAAAAGTTGAAAACTAAAAATTATAAAAAAATTATTAATTCACTGAACGTAAACACAAACAAAATACTTTATGACATAATAAAATATAAAATATACATTCACACTGGTATAATACTCTTGTAAAAGCATCAGTACTGTTCAACGTATTTTATTATTAATTTAACAATACTACCCTTAGGGGTACTGACTAGCCTTAAGAACAAGTTTGATAATTACCAGTGACCCCATGGGCTTGTATTAACACTTATCTGGATGATTGGTACGGTTTATAATTAATCCCTTAGAGCAGCCGATTGAAAGTTACTCGGTTCGCTCCCGAATGTCACCGTTTTCCCCGTAGATGAGCGTATTTTGATGTTTTTTTTTGGGGGGGGGGGGAGAAAAGGAATAAATAAGCAAATACTCTGAAATAAGTAAATCCTTCGCAAACACTGTCAAGGTCCTTTTATTACGTTCCAAAGCCTTCGGAATAATTTTATGGATAGCAGTGCACAGAAAAGATCGTACTCGGCAAGACGTATATATAAGTACAGAAAATTAATGCTTTGGCTGAGCGAGACGTTTATATACGTCAGTGGCACATAAGAGGTTAAGGCCGTATTGTAGCTTTAGTGTAAAAGTATAGCATTATTGAATTCAATACGTTGTTGTATGGAGGGGGGCGCGATGAAAATGATGATTGAATATTGTGTCGCGAGTATTGAAAGTTTGAGAAGCACTGTTTTAGATGATTATTGAGTTCTTCGGGGAAAAAATCTATTTTCCATATTCACGATTGTGTTCTATTTAAGTTGGAAAAGTTGATTTGGTGATGGAAAATCTTCAACCTTTCTTAGTTACGTCTTCCTCATGTTAAATCTGTCGAAGTTCAAAGTTCTCATATTGGCGTGGTGTGGAAATTCGGAGAATAGAGTTCTAAGTAAAGTGTCGTTCTTGTCATTTGACCGTTTCTCAAAACTCATGAGGTATGTTACCAACATCCACTGGAGTAGGGCCCTATATCAAAATTCTTTCGGTGCCTTTTTTTAGATATGAGACCCCTTTTAGTGGGACTATAATTACACAGTTGAGGCCCCTGTAGCTTGGGGGCTCTGTATCATTGATACTGTGGTAGTTACGCCCTTGCCAACAGCCCTCACATTGTTTCTGAATGTGATGTTAATTAACAATCAACCAATTCTGAAATTAATCTGTTATTGTAGAATTTTGTTCTCTTTGTGAGGCTGTTACTTAATCAGTGGCCAACATAAGAGGGGTTGAGTGTTCAACCTCTCATAAACCAACAGATTTTTAATTTTTAGCATAAAGATTATTTCACAGCGTTTTTGCTTACGGATTTTTTTAAAAAATATATCCCTTCCTCTCAAGAAGTCTGTGTACACCACTGTGCTTAGTACTGATATTCTCCAACTGCAATGAAAAGTGTTATATATTTATAACTTTTTCTACGATACAAAATAAGATTAATCTGAATGTTTTATGTTCTAAAAAATACTATAATAATTGTTCAAGCCAGGTCCTTGCGTATCTTCAAACTGTGATGTGTAATAACAATCAACCAATCAGAAAAAATCTTAATTTTGGTCTGAAGAAAAAAAGCAAAAACATTCTACTGCGCATGCGTTGAAAGAGTGTAACCTGTCTGTAACTGTTATGTTTGAAAGGTGGGGAAGTTTAAAATAAGCTTTTTTGCTTTTATTTTTCAAGGCTGAATAACACTTATGAACGGAATTGTTCTCACATGGTTGTTTGGTATTATATTTCAAAAATCTAAAATTTTCAATGTGCCTTTAATTTAGAAAATTTTATTGGATATGTAGCAACAAAGACCTCTCACTTGTATTTAGTATGAAGTAAAAATTTAGCTACTTGTTGATTACATAAAACTGCTCTCTCCGTGCCCTGTAAAATCTTAATTACGAAAGAGAAAACTTTGTTAAATTTTTCAGTTCGGGATTTACTAGTTATTTTGTTTTCGACATTAATTTTGTTATCTGCCAAATGAAAATTATTTCTTATTTTTACTGTTAAACGCATAATTTTTCGGTTGGATTATGTTTTTGCTCAGGGGTGAAGAAATAATGGCCGGCCAAGACAGTTAGAAAACCAAATTTCTCTCTATATGTGTCAACATATATTTGTGAGCAGTTTTCCTTGCATGGAGATTCATAATCGTAAATACAAATTCTATTAACTGACATTAACTTACTAGCTGTGATGAGTATTTCAACAATTAATCTCACTCCTGATTTCAGAAAAATTATAGAAGAGTTTTATAGAGTACATTTGTCTCATTAAACTGATTTTAAAATTAAATGTACTTGCAACTGCAGATGATATGAAATTGGCACTGGAAATAAATTGAATAGAACTGTCACTATTTTATTTATCTGATATTTATTGACTTTTATGGTGCTGTTTATACCTTTTCTGAGATGTAAAGTTAACTAAATAATGCAATCATTTTAAAAAGGTAGGACACTTTGGAATCTTTTGTTTCTACAGTACGACCCAGGAGCCAAAACAATTGCCCATCATTATTTTAGTCTATACTTTGGCGGAGAAAAAAAGTGATAAATGGACCTACATGATATTCTAGTGAAAATTTTTAATTTATCGGTATTCTGGTGGTTGTGAGCTTGTGGGATTTTTCTCATAGTTATTCTGATGTTTTATTATCTTGCCTTTTTTTCTTTTATAGATAAAATTCCATGTCATTGCCCAGAAACAGCTTCTAAGTACTATATGATAGATATCCAAAATGACATATTGTGAAATCTGGCGTATAATGTGCACCCCCTTTTTTTATGAAGAAACCAGACATGTTTATGCATCATGCCCTTATGTTTTGAAGTCATTTATTCAAAATATTATTCCAAGCTTCCGCAAAAAAAAAGTAAATAAAATAGAATACTTCTAGAACTGCAATCCTTTAAGTTCATAAGGAATGTAATTTCTTTTTAATGAATAGTATTTCAATATATGCACAGGAATCTAATTTTTTTAATGCTTTTTTTTAATTGCTTTTATTTTTAAGGCTCCCATTTTATACCCGGTGTATAATCCGCACCCATAAACTTTGATCTTACTTCTTGTGTTAAACGTGCCCTTTATATGCCGGATTTTACTGTATGTATATTAATTTCAATATCTTTTTTTATTGTAATTATTATACAGCTAAGTAATTAATATAATTTCTAATATATAAAACTAATTTTTATCATCTTTGCCCTAAAAGTTTTTGTGGTTAAAATGAGTATGGATTAGTGATATTAGCTAATTTTAAAATTTATAACCAAACTATGTTGGGTATTAAAAAACCTTAATATATTTTAAGGGTTAACAAAAAAGTTTCAGAATAAAATTGTTCTCAAAGTAAAAATTGCAAAAAATTTTGCATGCACGTTACATTTGTTTTGACGGTACTTAAAGATTAGTTTCACTGCCACCAAATTGGTGCTAGGCAAATCACTTGATTTTCTACCAAAATCTGTGACTGTTTTTTTTTTCTTCATGTAAAACGCATTAGAGTTTTTGTTGTTTTGATATCATGGTATCGATTTTGCTGTGGTGATGCTAATATGCAAGTACCATATTTTTAATTAATATTTTTTTCTCATCTTATCTTTTTAATGCTTATTATTGTCTTTCGCTATTATCATAAATTTTTGACAAATTTGTTGAAAAAAATTTTTAAGGTTT
This sequence comes from Trichonephila inaurata madagascariensis, assembly GCA_019973955.1. Taxonomy (NCBI): domain Eukaryota; kingdom Metazoa; phylum Arthropoda; class Arachnida; order Araneae; family Nephilidae; genus Trichonephila; species Trichonephila inaurata. The sequence continues at coordinate 719,909 of BMAV01000420.1, forward strand.
TGTATTTATCACGTATTTTCTGATTTTAGAATTGAATTTTAGTTTTATTTTAATATCTAATTATATTTCAATATTTACATTGTGTGTAAATAAATTGACTTTTTAAAATTTTCTAGAATTCTATGAAAAATGACGTTTTTTTCTGTTGATACCTGTGGGCCTGATAAAGTTGATAAAAGTTGTGCAGCAGTTAGAGGAATGGAAAGTATCTCTTTCTTGCAAAATGAACAGATTTTTGTGGCACAGTTAATTGAAATGCAGAAAGTAAGATTATTTTACTAAGGAAAATTATTTTTAATGTAAAAGAGATAATGTGGTTGTAAAATTACTCATTTTGGTACTAAATAAACAGATAAAAAATAAATACATTGCTACTGTTTTAGGGGTTAAGGTAAAAAATAAACTTTTTGGGTAACTTGCTATTAGCTAGGTGCCAGAGAAAAATTCCAAGCTTAAAGGCTTGTTAAATGTATTGTTTTATTTTAATATTTTATTAATAATTAGTAAAGCTATTAATTTATTAATAATTAAATTTATTAATAATAAAATAGTTTATTACTTGTAAAAAAATAATAAAAGTTCACCTGTGTTAAATATTCTGATACTCAATTTAAGGAAAGTACTATTTTTCAAAGAAATATCTTTCTTGCTTAAAATTAATATTGAAAAAGTGGAACTAATTTGATAATGGGGGTAATTGCGCCAAGTTCTGCTTGGCGTGATAAGGATCACGCCATGCAGCGCTTCTTGCTGTTGGATTGAAATCCAATATGGCATCCTAGCGGTAATTTAATGGTACACAATAATTTAAAAGAATTGTTTTGAAATACATTGAAATGTATTTAAAATAAAGGATATAGGAAGAGATTGATAGTAAACTAGATCAATCAATAAATAATGAATAATAATATCTAATAAAAAGTAATATGTAGTAATAATAGTATTATAAGCAGCATATAATAATCTGAAAATATTATTTTATCGTAATTATATATAATATTCATATAGCACGATTTTATAACGGTTATTAGAAATAATAATCATATAATATAATTAAATAGTAATTATTAAAAAGAATAATCATCGAATTGTAAAAAAAATAAAAATAATGCATAAGAGAACTCATAATACATAACTATAAGTAAACAACATAAGAATAGTTATAAATAAACAACAGAAATAGTTATAAATAAATAAGATAATTTTTATAAATAAATGCTAAAAGAAACAATTATAAATAACGAATATTATAGGATTATATTACCCATAGTAATAATTGCATTTTTTTTCATTATGAATAAAATAATTACATAATGTATGTTAAAAGTAATTTAGAATATCAATTACATAGTAGTGAAAGCTTGCAATATGAGAAACTTGCATTGTAAGTTCCTTCAACGAATTTCATCGAACAAAGAACGTAAAAAAAACATTTTTAAAACGAAAATAAACGATTTATAGCGATAATTAAAAGCACAACACTTATTCTTTTAAGAAATAAATATTCTAGTACTCACTCATTTTAGAAATATCCATATTCGAAAATAGAGAATTAAACAGAAGATGCAAGCAATAGAAAAATTACATTAAAAATGTTTAAATTCTAACAGAAATAAGAAATTTTTATTAATATCGTCTGAAAGTAAAGGGTTACAGTGGGAAAAAACGAATTAAAGTTATTTCTAATATACGTTATCCCCATGGCAACCACATCGACAGACGATAAAAATATTACGGTAACCATATTGTAATATTATCGCCCATCTTGGTGAACATAAACAACAGCTTGGCGCTACTGCCCCCGATATCAAATTAGCACGGAAAAAGTGTATTTCTTTAATGGAAGGAATCCTGTATAATTTAGTGATCATATTTTCTTCCTTTTTTTTTTTTTGGATTTGTGAATTATAACAATATTTATAAGCATAACAGGAAAAAAGTGCAATTGTTTGGCAAATAAAATGTATTATTTTTTTCTCTTAAAACTGACATTTTTCAATTAGCCAGTTAATCAAAAGAAGCATGCTTTGGGTGAGTTTTTTTCACTTTTCTTTCATAATTTCTATTATGTTTGTAACTTGAAATTTGAAACTTCTTTTAAAAAAATCTTTCAAACTATTTTTTTTATTGTTAAAACCAAATATTTTGCTTTAATCAGTTAAACTTAATTATTATAATTTTTATATAATTTCAGTTATTTTCACTTCCTATCATGAGAAGGAAAGTATCGAATTCTGAAGCTCTTATTCAAGACCTAAATGAGACAATTTCCTATCACCAAAATGTATACGAGGGTCTCATTTCTGGAAAACGCAATGTGATTTCTGTAGGAAAAGACTTGCCATCCTGCATGCAGAAATGGGCTTCTTATTACTCAATGATTCAAGTTGCATTAAATGAGCTTCAGGTGAAATACTTGACTTTCTGTAACACTACCATAATTCTGTAATTCTGCACATTGATCTAATAAGTTTTAGAAAGTCAGTAATTCAAATGATGAATTCATTGTTGATGATTTTCTATAATGCTGTAAATAATAATTTGAAGCAAAAATAGAATAATAAGCATGGTTTTCATAAATGTGTTTTTGTGTCCAGATTTGAATATTGTTATTATTAGCAAAGAACTATTCAAATGATATTTTTCCGCTTTATTGAAATTATTCAGAATTGCTAAATATACGTAATAATAATGAAGCACTTCTAGAACAATGAATTTTCTAGTTACATGATTTGCACATTATAGTTTGGATCTCTGTAGGTCTTAATGAAATGTTGCAAGCATAAGTAAATGAAAGTATACTCTAAAAGTAAATATATATTCTCTATATATTGTGTATTAATTAAAATATTTGTTCTATAACTTATTACATATCTTACTTATCAAGAATATTTTCTGATTGTTTTTCTGTCCATGCTTTAAATATTTTGCAAATAAACTTATACTACTAATAATATTCATGAAAAAAACTGAATGTATGTTAAGTGAGACAGTGTTAGCTTTTCGAAATTATATTAAACACTACCTTCATTTATTTTCAAAATAAAATAGGTCTAAAATATTCCAAGAATAATTGTGGTTTACTTACTTATTTTTTGGAAATACTGTATTAGTGTATCCCCCCCCCCCAATCCTTTAATTATGGTAAGTTTAATCACAAGGATGAAAGGAAATGATAAAAGCATCTCCATTTCAAGAAAGGAATTCTTCAAATATTTACATATTCTGATTCTGCTGACACACTTGATCTTAAAACTTAATGAGTAAGATATAAGATATAGTAATTAGCTATCTAATAAGTTTATCATTTTCAAAAATTTTTTAAAGTTATTTATACAAGCCTTTGATTTGTCAGTAGTAAATACTTGAAAAATTATTCAAAAGCCACCATTCAAAGACATATTTGAGAACAGATTAAACTCTTAGTCATAATCATAAAAGAATCAGATCAGATTTAAGGTTATGTGACCAAAATATACGTTAAAGAAAAAGTTTCTAATCATTGATGTATTGCTCATATTTCTGTGAGCAAATAATAAGTAAAGGAATAAAAAAAGTAGAAGAAAATGGATGTTTTTCTTATATTTTAACTTATATTTAAGTCTTATGAATAACTTTATTAAACTGTTGAGTACAATTTATTTTTTTCTTTTGTCTATTTTTAAAAAAAATTTGGGTTTCTCCCCCCCCCCCAATTTTTATTTGTAAACTTTTCTAACTTAAATAAAATGGTTTTATTAAAAGGTAAAAATAAGAAAAAAATTCAAAATTTATTATTTGGCAGACAGTATGAAAAGAGTTAAACTTTATTGGAGCAATTCATCTGATTAAATTTTAAAAGGGATTTATTAAGTATTAGTGGAAAGGCAAAAAATTTAATATTAATTTTTAATGCCAATATTTTTTCCCCAGCAATTCTAATGAGTGAATAAATATTATAATATAATCGTAAAAGATGTGTAAAAACTTTTTATGTTTAATGATGTAGCTTTGATAAGTCAATCTTTCTTTCCTGTTTCCTTTAGTTGTAATGAAAAAAAAATCAAATGTTCAATATTCTTCTTTTCACATTTCTTTTTAAAATATTAGAATTTTGATTATTACTCTACTTTGAATTATAGGTGATTTTTTTTAAAGGATACATATGCTGTAAAGTTGACAACTTTTAAAACATTAATTTTTTTAATTTCTACTAGAAAAATGGTGAAATGCACGAGGAAAGTGAATGTATTTTCAGCTACTTATATGAGCCAGCTTCTCTGTTTTCTAAGTAAGTTTAAATTTGAAAAAGAAATTGTGAAAATTTTCTAAGTTTTAGGATATGTTTTGAAAATCTTATATACTGGCACAATGGAATTTGAATTCATTTTAGGTCTTAAAAGGAGAATATACAAACAATAAAAAATAAGTGCTGTTCTGTGAAATAAAAAAAACAACAAAAAAAAACCATCTCAATATTTCTGTAAATAATTAGCTTGTACATTTTCAGAAAGGCTTTCAAAACATAGTAATTATGTATCCAAAGGGGGAGGGGGGAGATCCCAATTTAGACCACTCCATAAAACATGCCTGGACTGCACATTGAAGGATTTTGAGTTTAATTCTTAATATTATTATTCTGAGAAAAACTTTTATTTATTTTTTTTTACACTTTCAGAAATATATATATATAATGAAAAATTTACTGAAACTTTTTTTAGATAATTTGTAAAGTCTTGAAATTTTAAAAGTTTTATATTAAATTTTTTTTTATTTCTGTAAAAAGTTATTACTTGTATAAAAATGATAATTAAGTAAAAAGACTTGTTTTAATATTTTTTTCTATTATGTTTTATTTTAAATATAATTTTTAATGTTATTTCAAGAATTGTATATTATTGTAGTGTCAAAATATGTGGGATTTTTTTTTTTTCAGTGATGTTTTAATGGAATCCATCTTTGATTATGTTAGAAAGTTCAGTTGCATTTACCTAAATTTATGGAATTTTATATACATTAACAATACAAAAGTATATTTTTCTGTTACTATGCCTTTTTTTGTTTTTGTTTAGTTGTAAAGTACCAATGATGCATGATGCAAACAAAATGTTTAAAACTTAATTACAGTCAAGAATTTTGTGATTTTCTAGAAATTGATTGTATAAAAATAAAATATAGTTCATTCTTCATTTTAATAATTTTGTGTAAGGAAAATTTCAGTTTGTTTAAATATTACTTGTTGCGTCTTTTTATTATTTTCAGATATTCCTTTTCTTTCTCTCTCTCTTTTAATTCACATTTTAATGGCATTGAATTTTGCATTCATATTTTTGTGTTTGAATTATCATTTTTAATAGTCATATGACGATTTTTTTTCTTTTGTATTTTTAAGATTTGAAAACAATTTTTTGAATTTATGTGATACTGTACCTGGGAACACAGAATACAGAGGTATTTACTAACTTTTATAGAATTAAATATTGATTTTTACTAATTTTAAAATAATTCAATGGTTTTTAAATTAATGTTTACAATTTTCACACATTTTATGAGTTTTTATATTAAGTATCAATAATAATGCTCAAACTATACTGTGCCATAAAAATTTGAAAGATGTCCAGTTCATTAATTTTTTTGCTTAAATCTCAAGACTTTTTTATTTTTAAATATTCATATCCTGTTTGATCTGTTTGATTAATTAAGCATTATATTCAAACTGTAGACAGAGGACATGAATTTAACAATCACTAATAAATCCTTTCTTATAAAATACTAAGAACTCTAACAATGTAAGTTTGGCATTATTATCTATACCAGGGGTTGGCAACCTATGACACGCATGCCACATGTGGCATGTGGTACAGTTCTCAGTGGCACTCTACATTACTAAAAAGAGTTGTCAATTTTTGGGTGATGGAAGTTGATAAATTTGTAATGGAACTTATTTGATAAATATCTTCAGAATTATGGATACAAAAAAAATCTGAAAGAGAACACTATAAAGATATAATTATAGATATTTTCTAAGTTATTGAATACCATTACTGGAGAGATTTAATTGTTTGAAGAGAGGAAATTACATGTACTCTGCTTTCCATTTTTGGTTCTACACATCTAAGTAAAAGTTCTTTCCTCATATGAAAAATATTTTGTGTCCGCAAAGAAATTGTTTGACAACTGAATGCTCAGATTCATGTCAAATTGAAAATCGCAAACACCTGATTTGTGATATGAAAGCAGAATGGTGCGAACACTAGGTTCATATTAAAAGTTTATTTATCTTTTTATTTAACTATAATGAAGGGAAATACTTATATTTATGTTGTATCTTTCTTATTTTAATAAATATGTTTAAAAATACATAATATATGTACAATTTAATTTTTAAAAATTTTTTATTGAAAGAATAGTTTTATTTTATGCTGTTTATTTTAAATTTAGGAATTATTTTTAAATAGTGTAAATTTTTTTATATATAATAAAACTATAAATCTATGTTATTTAACTCTATTCTCTCAAATCAAATTGTTTCAAAAATGTCTTACTGTGTGGCATGCTGAATCATATTAGTAGATTGGTTTGTCATGCCATAGGTAAAAAGTTGCCGACCCCTGATCTATACTAATAAAGTTTGTGTGTATGTAAGGGTCTTCTATATAGCACAAAAACAGAATGACTCAGACATGTGAAATTTGGCACAATGAAACATTGAGTTTTTTAGGGATTTTCCACAGCTCATTCGGGGTGATGTTATATGACCTCATGTCTTATCCCTGAATGCAAAAATTTATTCTTAATGCAGTTTTTTAAGGATTGTTAATGTTTCGGTCTTCATAATATTTATTTATCACTCATTTATGTATTGTTTATGGCATTCTTTCAAATATTGATTACGGGTTTGGCTGCACATTTGTGTTTACAGTTCTTCTCAGTTATGTTCTGATATTATTCATTGAAAATTAAATAAAACTTTTTTAATATATATACATATACTAGCGTACCCGACAGACGTTGTCCTGTACACACATCTTAAATTCAAAAATGCCAAATTTTTATGAATAAGCTTTAACAATCTGAATCGTTTTGATGAAAATTTGTTTTAAAAAGTTATTGCAATATCTGATGTCATTACATATACAGTTATCACAATTGGATCAATCGATAATATCCAGAAATAATAAAATAAAATATAAGCAACGTTAAACCAAATTACATTGATTTTTTTTAAGCTGAAAAAGAAACGTTACAATCAAATCAATTTCCAGAAATGGTTTGAAATAATCAAATAAAATATAAGCAAAATAAAAATGACTGTTGCCAAATTAACAATTTAAAATCCATTTGTTGAAAAAAAAATGGGAAAAATCACTTAAAAATTTTATCTTATTAAAAAATCTAAAGCGAATATCGAAAAAAACTCCTCGTAGTGAAAAACATTAGGAAATATAGTAATTATGTGCCAAGTCTTATACTTCTGAGTTATTTAGAAGTGAAAGACACACAAAAACTGTTTCTCTTATTAGTATAGATTTCCAATAAGAAATAATTTTAAATAAAAAAAGTGTTTAATAAAATGTGTGTAATCAATTAGCTGCACAAATAGATTTCTAGGTTAGGATAATTGTTGATCAACGCACGTGTAATTAATATCATTTTAACTAATTGCAATATCAGGCCGAATTGTGAATCTAAACCATTCTCAAATCCACTGGAGCATACACAAAAAATTTCATCAAAATCGGTCCACCTGTTTAGGAGGAGTTTAGTCACATACACACACACACACAGAAGATTTTTATATATAAAGATAATGTGTTTAGAACTATTTATGGCTAAAGATTTTATCAAATCTGGGCATATTTTATCTATTTTAAATAGTTTTTTGATTTATGTTGATGTTATAATTTCTTTTTCAACTAAAGAATGCATTATATTTTTATGTTTATGATTCTTTTATGAACAACATAAACTTATTTGTGTATTTTTGCATTTTTTAAAATTAATTACCTTGCATATTTCTATGATTTGCAATAATGCATGTTGATTTCTTAACAAAATAACTACTGTATTTTGAGGCCCTCTGTTTGTGACCCAAATTAGACAATGAGTTGTGTGACTGAGTTTTAACATATATTTGGAATTGCTCAGCATTTCTTCAGGCGTTTTGGAATTCTCAAATCGAATTTCTCTCTGCAATGGATCTAGAGTATCTGTTAAAAAAAACTATACCCAATGTTATTGGAGCTACTATTCTTTCTAGACAGGCCGATTGTGAAGATATCTTCATCCTGAAAATTTTTATCATGCTATCAAATGTTGTATTCCAGTTTAATCAACTTCATTTTGAGATTTATCTCTGCTTGTTATGAGCATCAACAAAGCCCAAGTACATTCTCTTCAAGCCATTGCGTTGTATCTGTGAGGTTTTTATTTCCCTTCTGGATAACTTTATGTTGACTGTTTGAGAATTAGTATCCCAGAAAATGTGTGCTCATCTTTAGGTACTTATCGGTTATAAGGTTCATCTACTATTCTGAGTTGTCGCCAACATGAACATTAGCAATATTATCAGTCTATAGCCATTTCTGGGCTAAAATCCATTTGATGCTGATACTAGGGCACAAAAATAAGTTTTTCAGCCCAACAGTAAATTGTAAGGTTTTTATAAACAGAATCCTAACTTTGGCAATCGCCAATGTCACATCTTCACTTCTTGCCTACTTTCATCCACATGTCATGACCGTTCGGTAAATAAAGCTGTTATAAAAAAAAATTTGTGAGAAAAAAAGTTTATAGCTTTTCTTTATTCATCAGCAAATTCAACATCTTCCTTTTTGTAGCAAAATAGTTGAAAAATCTAGCTAACAGTATAACAAAGAAAATAGCATTAAATTCAAACTAATTGCTATCAACAGATTGACAATATTTGAAAATATCAATTTCTATTTATATCAGCAACTGGTATTAAACAGATTTCAGTTTGTTTTCTATGTGTTACCATATTTGGCTGCATTGTCTTTATAATTGATAAGTACTCATCTTTTGTTTGAATGGAAAGACAATAAAAATTGTTTGTCAAGAGGATCTTCATTTAGACTATGGACGATTAGATGCACATCAAAGTGATTTACTCATACATTCTTTTGGACCTTTAAAATTCAAAGTTAATGCAATCATCAGGGTTTAACCTTGCTTCTGGAAAAATCTGTTCTTTATGTATTTTTTTAAAGATTGTATACATTTTTTTGTATGAATCATACAATCCATATGATATATATATAATTATCACTATAGTTATTTACATCATATTTATACATTTGTTTTTGTAACAGAATCACAATTTTGTTTTATAAGATATTTTAAAAATGTACTTTCAAAAATTAATTTTTAGTTTCAGCAACACAAATTGTGTTCTTCGCCTCAGTGCTGTTGTTGATAGTAGTTTAATTTAACCTAGCCCTTTTTTACGAATACTTCTTTGATTTTTGTAAATGCCAATTTTCTTGACGAAAGCAAGCCACCTGATATATAATTTGTGACATCATTGTATAAAATGCTTCATGATCTTTGAGCTTTTTTTCTTATCTACTTTAGATTATTTATCACAGAGACAGCAGTTCTGAAACTTCTGCTGTTATTATTTTTCTCTTTAGATTCTAATATATGGTTCTGTTAAATAATTCTTTTATGTGAGATCAAATTGTAGCTTGTTGAAAATTATTTAAAATGTGTGAATTTATTTAAAAAATTATTTTATGTTTTGGGATACATTATCTTGCATTGGGTTTCACCTTCATTTTAAAAAAAAGTGTTATGCATGCCAGCTAAATTTTATTTTAAAGAATTCAACCCAAGCAAAAAATTGATCTTCATTCCTTTTCTATAACTCTTTTGGGACAAAATACAAAAATATGTGCTTATTGCTGGGGATGGCAATCTCTTTCATGAGTGTCTCTCCAAGGCTGAAGAGTTTGTTATAAATCCATGAAAATACTGAGGTATCAACCTATTATTTAATAATGTTCTGGGGAGTATATAAACAGTCAACTGCATATACTTTATATATATATTGTGTTTGCATACTTTATTTAGTTGTTATTTCTTGTTTGAATACATTTTTTATACATTTTATTGTCAGTTTTATATATTTGAAAATTAAGTATGTAACTAAAAAAATTCTTTTTTAGTATAAAGAATTTGAAAATGGAAATCTACACACAGTCTTATGTTACAATCTTTGCACTCTTAATAGCTCATTTTGAGGATTTTTGTTGGAATAGGAACTAACAAAAACTAAATTTTCTGTTGTGGATGACCATGGAGAAGTATTTGCTATTTGTGTACTCAGCATACAGATGTTCAAAAAGTCCTCAACATAATTAGATTCTTTAAAACTGAACAACTAGAATATATATCATAGTGTCATTATCACTACTTTTAAAATCTGTTTTAGAATCAATATCTGAAATGTTTTGCATCATTTCTGCTATTTTAAGTTCAGTGAAACATTTTTGAAATGTTGACATAATAATAGTAGACTTCATCTACAAGGTTTATTTGCCCATTAAAAATTGCACTGCAAACCCAAATACCACTTACTCTTTTAAAAAGCTATCATAAATCATGCCATTTGGAAACATTCCCTTCCCCTTGTGTTTAGATAGTTGAAATCCCTGTTGATTTGAGTCTCATTTTGAGTAAAAAGTCAAATTTGCATGTGTCTCATAACCTATGGATAAACAATACCATCTTGTGCGAAAAGTTGTAGATTTTTAAACATTCCAAGATACTTGTACGAATGTGTGGCGGCCGGGGATGAACAAGAAAAAACTCAGATGCACCAATTTTTTGGCCAAGAAACAAGTAGAATTCTTGCTGGCACATGTGTGACAATCAAATGGGTTAAAGTACATAGTTATTAATTTTTGTTGTTAGATTCTCTTTTAGAATTGTTTTTCTTACACTTGAAAATTTCAGATTTTAGAAACTATCATTGATTTAAGTAGTAATTTATGCATAATTATAAAATATTAGACTTTGGATAAGAATCTTTATCTCTTAATTTGAGATTCCATCTACTGTTTCAATTTTTAATATTTTAATAAAATCTCAAGTCTGGAAAAAGTGTTGGCTAGTTATTACCTTAGTTTTCTGTTATCTAACAGATAAAATAGTTATGATGGAGGGATAATTTATAAAGAATTGTTTATATTATCATACTCATAGCCATATTAGAAAATATATGTATATAATATTTGTGTAAATTTCACTTAAAAAATTTGATTTGTATTAAGTTGATCTATTTTTGTCTTTTTATGATGGAAAAATAACAGTATAAAAATATATCAAATTTTATTGTAAGTATTGGGTTGTCTGGAAAGTTCTTGCCAATTTTGAAGGAAAATTGCAATGTATGTAATTTAAATTTTAGTTATATATTCATTAAATTATATAAGTACTATTTTATTCTACAACCTTTCTCCATCTTTCAGGTGACTCAAAATTTTCATTCATTCAGAATCTCAGGATTTTCAGCGGAAAAATTTTTCTGCACAATTTATCTTGCGTATTATCTTGACCTTCGAGTTGATATTCTTTCCATTAAGGGAATTTTATATTGATCAAAATAGGTAGAGTTCAGAGGTAACGATGTCTGGTGAATATGGTGGATGAAGTAGAACAGAGGTTGGTAAACCACAGCTTGTGAACTGCATGCGACTTTAGGCATTGACAGTTTTGGCTCTTCCAATGTTTTATTAAAAACATAATTATGCCTGCTAAAAAATTTTTTTCCTTTCTCTTTTTTTTCTTCTTTATACTTTTTTTATTGAAACAATTTACCTATATTTACATATACATTTAAGTATTTGACTAGTTAAAGACTTCTATGCTAAATTTTTTCCATCAAAAAAAGTTTATTGAGAAACAATGAAAGGGGTATTAAAATTAGTTTAATGCTGTCCAGTTGATTAATAAAACTGCTACCATGGAAAGACTCTCCTCAAAGTGATTTTCAGCAACAATTACTTATTAGCATACATAAGTTTGGAGATATAAGAGATATACTTGTCTTCACTAAAAGATGCACAAAGCATTCCATATTTCATGACATGCTTATTGATTAATAAAAAGAGTGTTGAAATTAGTGTGTGCTTTAATTATTTGTGTAAACATGAAAAAAATTCAAAATGTTTACAGTGTCGGTGCCAAAATATTTTCATGAAACTTGCAAATTTAATTTCTAATATTGTATTTTTATATATAATAATTGTTCTTGCACTAAGCCACTGAAATAAAAATAACTTTGATATTTCTCAGTTTTTGAAGGATTGGAAAATTATTTTATTTTAAATATAAAAAATATTAATTGGAGCACTTTAGTTTTGGTTAAGATCGCTAATAGATGGGTCCTCTCTCTTTATCATGCATCTGCACATAAATGATTTTTTAACACCTTAATTATCTTGTTTGACTAACAACTTGGTTCTTTTGTCACAGAAGTTTGCTGACTCCTGTGGTAGAACATCCCAACATTGAGCTTCAATAACTTTTACTGAGATATCAAGAACACATGAGAGTCTAATGAAACAGGACACCTTTCTGATTGGCTACTTTTGGACATTTTTGTTCAATTGTTATTTAATTCATCTGATTGGAAAACATTCTTCTGAACTTATTGTCTTGTTTGGTAAAACTCATAATACAAGATTCTTTTTCAATCCCATCAGATACAGAGCATGAACTTCTTTGGTTTAAAGCTAGTTTTTTTTGGAGGGGCTAAAGGTGGTTCATTCTGCTTTCCCAAAGATATTTTTTACTCATCATTATCATAAATGATCCCTCTTCCATTCTCCATCTCGCTTCAAAAATGGTGTCTCCTCATTGTGTTTATTGGGAGATCAGATTCCATCAGATTTTTCTCCATTAAACCATAGGAAACCCATATATTAAGATGTGTGTTGCCATATTTCACAAAATGCTTGCATTTTATGGATTTCAATACTTTTAGCATTCACTATCAGTGTTTTAATCTACTCTTCATGTATGGTGGAAGACCTGTCTAAGCATTTCTGACTTTTAAGATTGAAACCACCAGCTTTAAATCTAGCAAGTTACTTCCATTCAGTTATTTCAACTACAGAACCTTCTTTGCCATAAACAACACATATTTTATCACCTGCTTGTGTGGCCTTTTTGCCTTTCCAGTTGAAAGAAAAGCATTTAAAGGCCTAAAATGCACTTTATTTTCTTCCATATTCAAAATAATGTAAAACTGACAAAAACTAAGGTATTATAATCAAATTTTTTCACCAGATATGCCTGAAGTACTTCCTTACTCCAGAGAATCGAGCTCACCTAAAGGATTTAGAGCTGCATCCAACCCTCTGAGAAGTAATTTTATTTGCAAACTAAACAAAAAGCATGTACAAAAAGGTCCCAAGTGAGAGACCCTCTCCCAAAATTCTTGAGAACCGGGAGAAGAATACAGCAAAAGTGCTTTACAATTACAATGCAAATACAAAAAAAAAAAAAAAAAACACAGTGCTATCTTCTAATGAGAAAGAACGCCTGAAGTACTGTCTTATAGAATATAAATGCATGTCATTTGTTTTCAATTATTCTGAAACATTGAGACCTGTCTTTATGCCATCTACCAAAAAATTGGCCAAAACTTTCTGGACAACCCAATATGTTAAGTGAGAATCTCAGCATTTTACTAAGAAAAAATGAGTATTCATGCATCATACCATTATTTTTTCCTTTAATTATTTTTAATAATTTTACAGTATCTGTATAAATTTTATGTGTATTTATATTGAAATTACTGACTTTTCTTATATTAAGCAATTTATAGTGTTTCAAGTTAATGACATTTGTTTAATGTTAAATAAATGAGATAATCTCTCTCTTACACATACACAATTACAAGTTATATTTGTATTGTTTGAATATCAAACAGAAGTTAAAAATTAAGTTAACAGTAAGCAGTATTTCTCTCTATATTTTATATTAAGTAAAATGTTTCCTTCCAGACATTTTAGAATCAATTCAAAGCACATTTGATGATATAGTGTACAAATCATCTTTTCCAAAAAATGCTATGAGGATTCTTCAGCTACAGAGACTTTTAATTGATCGCCAACCAAAAATTCTGAGTGCTTCTAGAATATTATTAAAAGAAGGATGCTTATATAAAGTATGTATATCTTGTTATCTATGATTTTCAAAAAGAAAAGAAAGAAAATAATATTAAATGTAAGGGTTTACTTTATAATGTTAATGTATCCTATTTTGTACATTATAAATATGCATATCTTAATCCTGTCTTTATTATAATAAATATGTTATAAACTTGCTTAATATTTGATTTTGACGCATCATCTTTCTTATGTCCCATCAGAATTTCTAGCATTTTATTATCAGTATCTTTTATGGAGGAAACTCAATTATTATTTTTTATAAAATGATGAAAGGAGAGTGTAATATGTAACATGTTTTGCACACTTCTCAACCTCCAGAGCTGATAAATGAGTAATTTGGGATTCATTTTGTGTAAATGTTTTTACCATGTAATGTGATTAAACTTGTGCATTTCGTTCATATTTGCAATTATTTTCTGTTTTAATTTGCAAATCTTTTGAGTGTTCTCAGTATCTTGTGGAGTTTATATTATATTAGGTGAGTGGAACTGTACATAGAATTTTCAAAAGTAGTGTAGAGAAATTTTTTTAATTTTTTTTACCAATAAAATAATTTTAATGATGAATAATTTTTTTTCGAAGTGTGAAGATTTCTCTTGCTTGTTAAATATTGTAAATAATTCCTTTTTCAAATTTGCTTAAATCATTTAAATTTTGTCTCTTTGGAATTTGTTCTATAGCATCATGAGCTCATTATGACTAAAAATTTTGGAGCATGAATGCTTTGGAGTGAAAATTGGCTCTGCTTGTATGTTTTTATCCAAGAAGAAGGGATCTGAATGTTTCACTTAAAATTAATATTATTTTACACCTCCTACCATCTGTAAAAGGTCTTATATATGAGGGTTGGGGCATAAATCATGGCAACTATTTTTTTTCTTGTAGATATGTGAACGGATTACAAATGTATATGTGTCGTGTGGAAGTTCTGTAGCCATAGTGTGCATGCAGAACAACTGATGGTTCTGTGATAGCTGGTAGTAGCGCATCAAGGGCTGTGAAATGAGTCAGTTGGTGAGTATCGTGTGAGATGGAAGTAACCCGTTTTGAGCAGCCCTCTTACATCAAAATAGCCGTTCTCTTAGGGAGAAATGTGATGGAATGTCATAATGAATTTGATCTGACCCTCTGACTTTGATCTCATTCCCAAGATTAACAAACCAATACGTGGTAGGCGGTTTGCAACATGAAAAGACATTGCTAATGCTGTGCTCCAACAGGTGATCTGATTCACACATGGTGCGGCAAATACTGAGGCTGGTGGTATTCAGCACCTCCCACATCATTGGCAGGGTGTGATTATAGTAGCAGGGGACTATATTGAGGATCTTTAGGCCCAGGTTTGTCATGTCAACTTTATGTGTACTATGTTGTCATTCTTTTGCACTGTGAAGGCCATATTGCCTTGTATATAATACTGTAATAAATTAGCGTATTATGATATTTCAGTGCTATTCATTGTCCACACATTTAGTTAACACCTTGTCCTTCCATCTGTATATGTCACATTTTCCAACTGGACTGGTATTTTCAAGAAAAAAAATAGTTGCCATGACTTTTGCCCCAACCCTTGTATATGTCAACTTACAAATTTCACGCATTAGAAAAAAATTAATGTTTTAGAGATAAAAAAACAACTTTTACCAACAATAAATAAAATTACCAATTGCACTAATGAAAAAGACTTTGTCTTTTCTTTGATTGGAACATTTGTACATTTCTGTAGACAGATGAAGCTTCATCCTGATCCTGAAATTTATTGCAATAATATTTCAATTAGGGGACAAAACCAAATTTTTAGATTTGATCTTTGTCAAAAAATTATCATAATGATCTCGTATTTTACAGCTTTGCAAATGCTGTGAAAATCTGGACATTTTAAAAGTTTTATCACATACATCTTGGGGCTTAGATTACATTTCTTTTTGTATTCATATGATGCACTCATCCAATTAAATGCAGATTGTAGGAATGGGAATTAGAAGATCTTTGCAAAGCTTGGCTATTTTACACCATACTACATTGCTTTGTTCAGGAGCATTTTTAGCATCCATCCTCCCATTATTTCTATCTCAAAGACAAGATTTTATTTTAAAACTGTTGTGAATTGGCCATACAAGATTTACTCAGTTGCCTTTTTCTTTAATTTTTAATCACTGTATTTGTCCACTTACTGTAAGAATGGCTGAATTTTCCACTTTTAATTTGGTTCACACTTCAAACATTGATTGATTTGGTTGGGGAAAATTCCTAAGCATAATTTTTTCATTTCTTGCATGACATTGGTTTTTAAATACACATCTAGTTTTATCTAAAATAGCATTCTATAAATTTTTATTATGTTAAATTTGATATTTTTTAAATTTATTTACTATGTTTGGCTTAATTCAGAAAAATTTGAACTAACCAACCCATCTTTTTCATAAAAGTTGAGGAAATTTATCCGGTTCTTAATTTGGGAATTAAATGCTTTGCTATGTATATATAAATGTTTTTTTTAAACATTTTTTTTTTTTTTTTTTTTTTTTTGTATATTTATAAAATCTTAACGTAAAAAATTTCCCTGATTTAAAAAATTATAATGCTTTTTTTGGAATAAATTTTTTTAAACAGAATTTTGATCTTTAAATTCCAGGTTAATTATAGAACCAAAAAGATGAAGAAAATGGCTCTAATGTTATTTGATGATTTTTTATTAATTTGTAAAATACAGAAAAAGCCTTTTGAGTGGTGTGTTACAGATTCTTTAAAATGCTATGCATTATTACCTTTGCAATCATGTTCTGTAAATTTTGCCTCTCGTTGTTCTTCAGTTAAAGGGAGCTTATTCAAGGTATGTATATTTTAGTGTCTCAAGATATTTAAATTTTACTTTTTAAAATGCTTATTTATATTTTTCAAAATATTGTAGAGAATATACCGTAAAGTCCGGCGTATAATGCGCGCCTTTACTTTCAAGCTGCAATTTTTAATTTTTAGATATATTTGCTGTATAACACACACTTCCATTTTACGTAGGAACCTGAAGTGTACGTGAGCAATACTCTTATGTTTTGAAGTCATGTATTCGGTATTATTTCAATCTTTAGAAAAAAATTGTATACTTCTAGAACTACAACCTCTGTAAGTTTTAAATGAAATTTTGTAATTTTGTATTGATTTTTTTTGTAGGTGAAATGTTGGAATGTTTCTTATCTACTCATGTCTAAAGTTCCCTGTGATGTTCAGAGTTGGATACAAGTACTACAATCAGCTATTCGGTATAAAATTGTTTCTTCAAGGACTTTTTAATATTTGTATTTTATGCTTAAAATTTCCTTTTTATCCATATGAAAAGTATTCAATTTCAGTATTTCATATTTTTAGGCTTTTTTTTTAATTCTATACATTAAAAATTTTTAGCTGTAGAATGTCTATCTCTTGAAATACATTTTTAAAAATAAATTTCAAAAAATAATAATAAAGTTATTTAGTAAATTAAAAGACTACAAATGGAGAGAATAAAAATGCAAATTTCAATAATTTTTCTTTTGTAAAATTTTATGTATTAAATGTTACTTTTTTAAATTTGAAATAAGACACTGCATATTTGTACGCCACTGAATCATAAGCTTTTTGTCTCTTTGCATTCCCAAACCCATCTGTGTAAATATTGTTAATATGTTTTACATATTTTTTCACCTTTTTTTCAGTTTCAGTTCATTAACTTTGAAATTATGCAGTTTAATGTTTATTAATGTTTTTTATTATTTAAACATCATTGGGGAATTCAGAATGTATGTGAAAAATGAATTAATGTTAAAGTTATTATGATTAAGTATAAATAAATGGGTCCATCAAAGAGTTATTTGCACTACTTAAGAAAGCATGACAATATCAAAATTTTACAAAACATTTATTTGCATTCCTAAAATCTAATGCTAAATATACTTTTTGATATAATAGCCTATGTTGTTTAAACATTTGTCGAGTCATGGCATAAAATTTTATATGCCTTCTGAAAAGGAATCTCACCCAGTGTTTGATAACCATTCTTGAGTTGCAGCTTTCACTTCATCATCCAAGTAGTATTGTTTCTTTGAAAATTATTTCATGGGACCAGAAATAAGGAAATCACATAATTACAGGTCTGGGCTATAAGGAGGAGGGTGACTAACTTCCCACCTAAACTTCTTTAGTAGTTTGTTCATCTTTATGCTCTATGTGGTCTCATATTGTCAGGCAGGAAAATGCCTTTTGGCACTTTTCCAGGCTGTTGATTTTCAAGTGATATACATGATTGTTTTAATGTTTCATAAGAAGATGCAGTTACCATTTGGCAATCTTTGTCTTGAACTCTCTATGCACCAAACCTTTTGTGCAGAGAATGGCATCACCTTTGAGATCATCACAGATTATCACAATGGCAGGTGGCATCACAGATGGAGCAGTTCAACACTTTATTCTAATTTGAAACGAGGAATGTTTCCACTTGAGAGAACTGTGTTTCATTTCATGTGAGAAATGGTGAATCCAAGTCTCATATCTAATTATAGTTTTCTCCCAAAACTGATCTACTTTTTAATAATGTTATAGAAAAGCAAATGCACTTTTAAAATTCTACTCTTTATGTTCCTTCGTCAATAGATGAGGCACCTATCTGGCACAGGCTTTATGAAGTTTAAGTTGCCTGGCAATAATTTTATGTACACTTCCAGGGGAAATATCCTTTTTATTTGAGATTTTGTCTGGTTATGTGTCTGTTTGCAAGAATGCATTCATTCATACCAGTATCAATTGCAAAATTTTCTGCAGTTGATGGTCTTCCGTTGCACTCAGTCATCAATATTTATATGTTTGTACTCAAACAGTTTGCACCATTTCATGATAGCTTGACATGGCATTGCATTTTCATCATACACTTCATGTAACTTCCAGTAAATGTCAGTGCAGTTAAACTTTTTAGCTCATAAAAAAAGGAATATCTGCACTCATTTCCAATTTAGATGCCAGTTGCAAAGACTTGTTTGTAACTGATTATCATTCAAAGTTAAACTGCTGCATCAAATGATAGAAATCAATGTCTGAAATGTTTCCATGAAGTTTCATCACAAAATAGAGAGCCTTTCAGTGAAAATATTTATAAGGGAGTACAACTTTTTTTTACAAAAATGTGTTGAAAATTTGAGTTGTGGTTTAGAATTGATGGTAACTTAGAACTGAATAAATACAACCTTCCTTTTCAATTTGAGCTATCATCATAACTCGAATGTAAAATTTTATAAATTTAAGAAGTTTTATCCACATTATCAACCAGAAATAACAAAATAATGCCTTTAATTTTTTCTTAATTTTTTTAAATTATCTTAGATATGTTTATGTAGTTTGTAAACAAATTGTGTACACATGTTGCTTTAAAGTTTCCAGCACTTAATGAATTGTAATAGGGACAGTTTTTTTAAATTCATGATTTTTTTTTATAATTTTCTAAATGATTTAACTGTATGGTCTGTAAAACTTTGTTTTCTATTAATGCTTGCTTGTAATTTTCTTTTTTAAATCAGTGTATTTATTTTAGAATTGTTTTCTAGATAATTATTTTTCTTACTTCACTTCTCTTAGGAGACAAAAAGGTTTTTTTAAAGATCCAAGGCCGTGCATAGATGTGAACAAAAATAAAGCAAGAGGAAGCAATCATATATTATCTAGTTGCTTCTGCACGTAAGTCTGCATGTGATAAATTTTTTAAGGAATAGTTATGAAATAAATATAAAGTTCTTTATTATACTTTCTAAAGAAATCATTTTGCTTAAAATTAACAAAATATTGTTTCAGGATATTTAAGTAATTATAAATTGACTTTTACATAATATAAGTTAAAGCACATATCTTTAGAAGTATATTTTTCATGATCTTGTTGTATTACAGGCTACTTTAACTGTTAAATATATTGTGATTAGTTTTAGATTAATTCATATATGTACGTTACACCACATTATATAAATTGTAATATGTAAGAATACTTTTTTTTATTGTTAAGGCTTGTTAATGCTTTTATTTTTTATTAATCTTCTATTTTCTTTTCTAGAAATTAACCTGAGTAATATTCCTGAGTATACCTATGTATAATTAAATTAATTTTAATAGAATTAAAGTTTTTACTATGTTTTCATTTTTTTAACTGTTCTGTAATTAAGATTAGAATATTTAATTATTATATGTAGTTCTGATATCTATAGATGCATAGCTTTGTATTAAGCTAAATTATTTTGATTTATAAATCTGAAATAGTTTCAGATTTAAATTGTTATAGTTCAAGTAAGAAAAAACTTTAATTTTAAGCATTATTTTATGTATATGTCACAATAAATTATTTATTTGTCCAGTTTTATTATTATTATTTTTGACTGATTTACATATATTGTATTACTCATGATTGTTACAATGAATTCTAAAATTTCTTAATGGATAATTAATACTTAACAATTATATTCAAAAATTTGTTGAAAGATATTTTTAATATTAATAAGGTTAATTACCTTTAATTTTCTCTCATTTTCAGAATGCTTTCTTAAATAGATTTGTTTGTATTAAACAATCTTAAGCTTTTTATTTTTTTTCATTATCAATTTACTAAAAGTTTTCATGTATGGAAGTATAGAATTATTTTTCATTCAAAATATATTTATAAAATATTGTGTATAAATGTAGAACATTTTTGAAGTTTTTAAAATGCAAATTTTACAACTATATAAGTAACATTAAGTTTATTGATATTTAACTTCCATTTCTTATAAAATTTGTAGATTAATTAACTTTGTAAATGCATTTTTTATATTTTACAAATTAAACCTCTTTTTCAGATCAAGATAAGAAATGTGTAAGATGGGTTTGGAAGAGAAAGATCTTGGAATCATTGCAGTGCTTTCATTTTAAATATAGTTTTTCATTGTTTTATTTGAATTAATTTTATCTTATTTGTGGAAAAATATACAGTTATGCTTTGTAATTTTTCTTTTCATTCATAAAAAAGTTTTCTTTGTAAAATAATTATTGCTGAATGATGCACACCAAATTTTCTTTACTGATAACAGTATGATTATATTTCACTTCTTATAAGCTGTTGTTTTTCATACAGACACAACACTAATTTTTTTAAAATTATGTTCAATTGAATAATAAATTATTTGTCTAAAGAAACATTTTTTAGAGGATTTATAATTTTTTTTAATTGGTGAAAGTTTTATAGTAAAGAGAA
Source organism: Trichonephila inaurata madagascariensis (assembly GCA_019973955.1). Lineage (NCBI taxonomy): Eukaryota > Metazoa > Arthropoda > Arachnida > Araneae > Nephilidae > Trichonephila > Trichonephila inaurata. The sequence continues at coordinate 741,326 of BMAV01000420.1, forward strand.
AAAAAAACTTTAAAAAAATCAATTGCCATTTCTCTAGATTCATGAATTATGCTCATTTCCTACTTTGGCATAAATCTAATGTACAAATAATGTAAAGTAAAATTTTAAAATTATGAATAAATAATATGAAAGTTTAATTGTCTTTTAAGATTTTTTCCCAGAAAAAAAATTAGCAATATATATATATATGATTTAATGAAAACAATGTCTTATGTGTATGCAACTAAATATTTAATCAAAATTTAACTTAAAAAATGGTCAAAAATGTAATTCATAAGGTATTTTATTAAAAAAACAAACTCAAAAAAGTATAGCTACACAAAGGGGTTAATTTTTTTTTCTTTGACTGCTTAGGGAATAATATGGTCATGCATCATTTAATTAATTAAATTTTTATATCTATTCTGAATCTTCTAAGCAATACATTTTTTCGAAAAAAAGTACAGCAATACCTTGATTTACGCTACCCTGACTTACACGAACCCAGAATTAAGTGATTTTCTAATATCATCATATTTTTTATTCGAGAACTACGCAATTCAATTATTCACTTCGCTCTTTCTGTTTAACGAATGTACATGATTGGACATATCAATGCTTAGTCATACTAATTTATTTTATACTATTTATTTCTTATCTACTTAGTATATGTTTGTTATTACATGTTATAATTGTTATATTGTGTTTGTTACATGTATTATATCTACTCAGATTTGAGAGACAGCTATGTCATCCATATGGAATAGAACTGATTCTTCTGCAGCAAATAAGAAAAGGAAAACTTTATCTTTGGAATATAAATTTAACATTTTTAAAAACTATGATACAAAAATAAAAATTTGTAAATTTGTAAAAAAGTTTAATCTAACGGAATTGATGGTCTGAACAGTCATAAAAAAATAAAGAAAAAATTCTCAACATTGTGAAAAATACTCAGTTATTAAATTCAACCATCGTTCATAAACATCCCAGTATTATTGCTAAAATGGAAACTGTGTTAAAATTATGGTGTGATAATCAAGTAAGTGTGAAAAATTGTATCTTTTTCATTTTTTCCCAACTAAAAATAATTTACATACATTTATATACAAAATTATACCCCAAACTTACATGGCTATCACTCAGTCCCATCTATTGTGTATGTTCGGGATATTACTGTACTAATTTTTTTTTTCTTTTTTAATTTGAAAATTTCTCAGTTAATATACATTAAAATGTATAATTAAAAAGTAGATTACATCCAAGTAATTTTTATTTCCAAAACTTATTTATTGTTAAAAATGTCCTTCAAAATTTTTTATAACAGATTTTAAATTTCTGTATTTTGAAGGTCAATACTTTACTGGCATTTTTATATATACAAATAATAAAGACATGTTTATATATATATACACACAGTAGTACAACTCAATATATCAGTACTGTCATAGTTACATGTTAGTGTTCTCAACCGGTGTTCAGTGTCTTATTAAATAGTGCATAAAGCAGTTTTATTACATTTTGGATTATGATATATAACAAATTGTTATAATTTTTTGCTTTGTGTAGAGATATTCATTATAAAAGCAGAAATAAAAAGTGCAAGCGACACTTTATTCTTCCACAAAAAATGTTTTTCTTTCACAATGATTAGCACAGATATAACTAATTTTAACATCTCATGTCTATACACATGTATGTATAATCAAGTACTAAATTGCCATAAATGTAATTGAAAGCTAAAATATAAACAGAAATGTAACAAGAGGCTGTATATAGGTCAGATAAGATGGATACAATAGTATAATAGCAAATTCTTAGTCTTAGGAGCTAAGACTGTAGGATTAACGAAATATTTTTAAGGGCTAGACATCCTTCTTTTATAATTTCCTAATACAACCAGGCTGAAAGGGAGAGAAAATAGTGTAATAAGTTTCTCTATTGTAAGATTATAAACATAATACTTAATTACTTTAAATAGCACAAGATAGTTTCCGAAACTTGAAAACATTATTTACATACCAAAGCCATAAAACCAGAAATCGTTATAAATATAGGAAGTTTTGTTTTAAATACCAAATCTGTGCACAGCAATATATGACGATGTGTCCAGATTGCACCAAAACTTAAATAGGATCACATTTAAGGAAAAATTGTTATAAATACCTTAAAACATATTATATAAATATAGCCACAAGAAAACTATGTTCAAATTTTGGAAAGAAAATACCCACAAATATATCATTCAAAGACAATATATATATATATATAAAAAAAAAATACCACAAATAAAATAATTGGAATGCCAACCTGCCAAAGTATGTAGAAATGAGAAATAAAAACCAATATGTAAAAATTAACAAAAACAATATTTTAAAACAAATAAATGATATTGAACTTATTAGAAATGTAATGTCTAAAGAAAATTAAAAGAGTGGCCATACCTAAATGGTTTTTTTTTCATAATTAATCATTGTTCAAAGTCAACTTTTGAGATTAAAAACAAAAGAAACGAAATTATTCATGTAAATAAGACATTTATATATCTCGGTTTTAAGAAGGAAAACATTGGGGGAAAAGGAACAGCAACACAGCATATCATGAATGCAAGCTTTTAAACAGTATCATAAGGCATTTTTGATGTCGAATTAAGTTATTCTAGTGTTGAAATGTTTTATTCCCATAAAATCGGTCGATGGGGTTCTTAGTGGCAAAGTTGTGGTTGGTAGACACAAAGGTTCTAGTAAAAAACTATTTTTAGCTTCGCTGACCAAATCTGCAGGATACTGGCCGGCTTACATCATGGATCTTGAGTCAGGAAGTAGACTTGCTTACCGCACAAGTACCCGCACGGACAGGGCGATGACGTCTGGAAAACCATGGCGACCATTACTGTGGCTTCCCTTGACACAGCAGCAAAGGGACGCGCAGTGAGAGTGGTGCACCCATCGATAAAAGTGGGTACACTATTGGGGCACCACGTCGTCTTTTTAGACGATTATCGTTTCTTTTTACAGAATCTTGATAAAAATATCCGTGTCTGGAGGCACCGCGGAGAACACATGTGATATGCTTGGATACCATACTGTCATACGGCCCCTGCACTTGGTGTGATGGTATAAGCACCCATTGGGTACACGACACGAACACCTTTTGTTTGCATTGTCGTTAATCTGAACACTCAGCGTCACATTTCTCAGATCTTAAGGCCTGTGGCTGTGCATTATCTTTGAGG
>BMAV01000420.1:767443-786120 GCA_019973955.1 Trichonephila inaurata madagascariensis
AAAAATTCCTGTGTGCTCTACTGTACCTTAGGAATAATACTATCCCTCTAGTACTATGATAGTTGATTAAAACTTATTCCTTACGTAAGAAATTAAAATAAGCTGTGTTTAAATTTTAAATTTTCTTGTTTTGAAAAATGTAATGAGGTGATATTTCAAGATATTTTGAAATTGCTCATAATTTTAGGAGTCTAAATTATACTCGTTGCTACTATAATTTATTTTAAACAATTCTTTTTGTATTAAAATTGAATTATTATACCCTCATTATTTTACTCTGGCATTCTGAAAAATTTTATAATTTTTTTTAAATATTTGTGTATTATATAGTCAATATCAATTACATTCCCAACTTTATGGAAGCAATTATGTAGAATATGAACAAAGGAATGTTTTCAATGAATAATTATATGCTTTTTATAAAGAGTAATTTAATTTGATTTATTTATTAATGATACATTCTGTCACTGCATGACAGCTGTTGGTAACGCCCCTCGTAATTTCAAACCTCGGTCAAGTGACGAAGACGACACCTAAGTTAGGACCCCACTCTCCAAACTTTCACATCACCAAGATGAGAACTTAGAACCTCGATATATTTAACATTCATCAATCTCTCCAAATAACAGATCTTCAAAAGCACCAGGACTCGAACCAACACCTTCGGCCACGAGTTCAAAATTATGACCACTCGACTACCGCAGCCACTTTATAAGCAACAATTTTATCCTAAGGTTACGCATTACCCCCTAGTTTCAGATCTGATAAGTAATTAGTTTTTAAGATATTTGAAGCTTTCTGAGCTTAGGTTTTGGTTTCGGTTTCATTTTACAGCATTTTTCCATTTTTAAATTGAATTACCGTAAAATCCGGCGTATAACGCGCACCTATACTTTCAAGCTGAATTTTTTAATTTTTAGATATATTCGCCGTATAACGCGCACCCCAATTTTTACGAAAAAATCTGAAATGTTTATATACATTGCTTTTATGTTTTAGTCATTTATTCGAGGTATTATCCCAGACTTTTGAAAAAATAGTATACTTCTAGAACTGCAACTTGTGTAGTAACAGGAGTTGATGGAAAGCGGTGAAGGAAGGCAAATAAGCTTGGATACATTATTCTTTCAACGAGAACTTCGTTGGAAGTAGTGTATTTAATTCTGATTGTCAGAGAAATAATTTATGTCTATATTTTTAATTTCAGATTAGTAGTTTTTTATCCTGTTGTATCTGGCAATGAAAAAATATATCATATGATGGATTTCATGAGTTGCCTTAGAACTGTAGAACCAGATAGGGAAATAAAAATATAATAACGGAGTGGGCGGAATATAGATGTTCAGTATTTTCACCTTCTGAAATGGATGTAAATTTATTTGCTAAGTTTTATTGCTATAATTAACACCATAAACTCTTTTAGTTCAAAAGACAAGTCGTTTCTTTCAAATGAACAGTGTTTCGACACAAGTACAAGTATTTTTTTTAATGCTCATCTCTTTTGTTATTTTTAAAGCTATTGCTTTTATACCCGGCGTATAACACGCATCCTTAAATTTCGATCTTATTTTTTGTGTTCAAAGTGCGCGTTATAAGCCGGATTTTACGGTAATTAAAATTTTTGAGCACAATCAACTCTTTTAGTGTGAAATGGTTATTAACTTCAATTTCTATTACAAAAATATTTTCTGCTTGCTTTTGTTTTGAATTCTCATAGTTACTTAATTAAGATTGATTTCAAGGCCAATCTTTATTTTTATAAATAGTTTATATAAACTGCTGTTTGTAAAAAAGGCAACACAATGAAGGAATCATCAGAATTAAATGAAATTTAATGCACAAACGACTTGTATTAGTACAAATAAATGACGAAATTTTTAAAGCAAAAAAAAAATATATTAAGTGTCTGAAATCAGTATTTGGTGCAGCCACCAAGCGCTGCAATAAGTGCTGCTATACCAGGTGGCATGGAGTCAAACAGATTGTGAATGTCTTCTTGTGGAAGAGAATTCCATATTGCTTGTATGCGCAGCAAAAGTTTGTCTTTTGAAGCTACAGGACGCGGATCACGAACAAGACGTCGACCAACCAAATCCCACATGTGCTCAATGGGCGACATATCCGGCGAATAAGCAGGCGGCCAAGGAAGAAGTTGCATATGTTGGGCTGAATAGAAGTCTCGAACAGTCTTTGCAATATATGTGGGCGTAGATTATCCTGCTGAAAGATTGCTCTAGGGATGACTTGAAGGAAGGGAATGACTTCGGGATGTAGCACTTCGCGGACGTACCTGTTGCTCTTGAGATTACCCTCAATTCGTAGCAAATTGGATCGTTCTTGATATGAAATTGCACCCCAAACCAGGTGTTAGGCCACTATGTCGTTCGATAACGCACTCTGGAAGGCAGGTTCTCCGGCATAGCATCTAACCCGAATGAGGCCATCATGGTTCCACAAATTGAAGCGTGATTTGTCTGAAAAGACAACTTGGTGCCAACCAGTTTGCCAGGCTCTGTGCTCATGAACCCCTTGCAGACTCAGCCGTCGATGGTTTGTTGTGAGGGGGATCCTGTATAAAGACACCCTTGCACGCAATCCACGGTATAGCAGACATCAACGAATTGACGAAGCCGATATTAGTACACCTGTAGCAGTAGACCAACGTACTGCCAACTGCCTGGAGGAAGCTGTATGGTCATTCACCGCCATGAGGAGCAGGTGTCAATCGCCGCGCGCTGACGTCACCTTCTGTCATCCACTGCCAGTTTTTCGAGTTGTTCGGTGCTCGTCGGTCCACTGCTTCCAAACTCGCATCGCTGTGGAACTGTTCTGCTGCACACCAGCTCCTATTGCACGATAGGAAAATCCTCCTTCTCGAAGGCCGATAACCCTCCCCCGTTCAAACTCCATAAATTGTTGGAATTTCTCCTTATTTCGTCGAGGAGACATACTTAGGTCTCACTAAACGTTCGCTACTAACAAATAATCATTAACATTTTTCAACGTCACGATACAGCCCTCTATTTATACGCTTTCAGCATCAGTTCAGAGGGCTTTGCGCCCGCCACGCATGCGCGGTGGCTCTGAAACTTTACTATTTTACGTAACATCCTACAACTATTCTGATGATTACTTCATGGTGTTCCACTTTTTACAAACAGCAATGTAACTTACAAGTTTTTTCACTTAATTTTTTTCCTGTTGAGAAAATGTCTCGGCTAAAACGTTCTCAGGTTGCTGTGAAAAATAATATTTCGAAGAAATGGTATACTACTGTTGTTGTTGTTGCTCATGCCACCTGTCTGACATAGTCAGATCGAGGCCCACGAAATTCATCGTTGCAATGGGCTAGATGTACGCTTGTCGTTGGCCTTAGCCTTGAGCACCTTGCAGGTGACAGCACGATTTAGCTCGGTGAAATTCCCGAAGGGACGATAGAACATTACGATAGACGGTATACTACAAAATTAATGTATCTAAAAACCAGCCCTCAGCTGATACTGCAATTAGACTTCCGAATGTAAGTGTTCTGAATGCAGGTACTGCAGAAAAAATTGAATAGTATTTCCATGATGTTAGCTATAAAGCTAAAAAGATATTTTTTAAAAATCAAAAGGAAACAGATTTTTAAATCCATTTTAACTTTTGTTTCCTATAATCTAAAAAGCATAAATCACCTAAAATGACTAAAAAATTTTAAAAATCGAGCATTTTTATAAAAGTTTTAAAAAAATTCTTAATTTTTTTAAAATTTTAAAATAACGGCGGGTCAAACTGACTTTTTACTTTTAGAATCAACTTAATAATATAATCTAAAAGTAAAACAAAAATTACTTTTATTATTACTAACCATAAAAAAAATTTGCAATAAAGGGTATTGTGTAGCCTTAAAAGTATGCTGTCCAAGTTTCATTGCATTCTATGTTATTTTTCTTGCTTCAGAATATAAGATATGGGGCAAATAAATTGATTTTATTAATTATATATATATATATATATATATTATTATTATTATTATTAGAGGCAGATCAAAGCTGTATATTGTGCTGAAATATCGAGCCTTAAGGTATCCGATTACGTTCGGAACTGAGATTTTAAAAAAGCGCATAAATGGATAATTTTCATGATATTTAGTGTCATTTCGATTAGAATATATGTATAAAATTGTTTTAAGGACATTTTGACAAAAACAATTATTTAAATACAATATTTTGGCAAAAAATTAACCTAGAATAGCTTTTTTTCAAAATGTTCTCCTTTTGTGAAAAATGCTTCTATTATAATAATATTTTCCCTGTATATAGCTCAGACCTCTCTACGGAGGCTCAACTATGATTTTTGAAAAATTCACATTATTTTTAGAGTTACAACCCATTGAAATAATTATCGGCGATTTTTTCTTAAAATTTCTCCACTCTGTTGTCGTAAAACATGGATAAACCCACTTCTAAGTTATATATTTCAAAAATTCTAGTTGAGCCTCTGTACAGAGGTCTGAGCTATATACAGGCAAAACATTATTATAATAGAAGCATTTTTCACAAAAGGAGAATATTTTGAAAATGGGTCATTCTATATGTTCATTTTTTGTCAAAATATTGTACTTAAATAATTTTTTATTGTAATACTCTTCTTAAAACAATTTTATATACATTTTCTAATCTAATTGACACTAAATATCATAAATATTATCCATTTATACTCACGCTTTTGCAAAATCACGGTTCCGAACGTAGTCGGATACCTTAAGTATAAAATAAAAGGAAAAAAAGTATATTTATATTTATCTTTTGGAAAGATATATTGCTACGTATATTTTCAGCTTTCTAGATAGGTACATCTGATTTTGTATACGATGTGTGAGATAGAGTGTGAATAATTGGATAGATTTGAGTTAGATCAAACACTGGACCAAATAAGGATTCTTATTCTTTCTGCAACGTGCTCTGAATATTTAGAGATTATAATCTCAGGTGGAAATCCTGTTATCTTATTAGCTAAGAATAATAAGATTCGTGTCTAAGAATCCTATAAATAATTCTTAAGTAGCGTAGTCGATTTTCCTTGCAGACAGTGGCGCACACAAGGGGGTGTCCTAGGGGTCCGGACACCCCCCATGGCCCTTGACTTTTTTTTGATTGGTTATAATCCTATGTATATATAACGTAAAATTTAATTATGTATTTGTTATTAATGATTAATTTTATTAATTAATGCTAATTATTTATTCAATAGTTAATTTTGTATTGTTTTTGTTTCCGATAATCGACAAAACCAAAAGAATATGTTGGACGGTGAATTAAAGCATAATACCCAAATGGTGGACTTTCGACCTTGGACCCTTCCCCCCCTTTGAAAATTTTTTGTGTGCGCTACTGCTTGCAGAAGGTACTTATTCAAAAGAGTTTCTTTAAATCATATGGATTTATAAGATAAATAAAAGCAATATATTTATACATAATTTTATGTATCCATAAGTTTCATATTTTTTGTAAAAGTTGAAAGTATAAATTGCTTATGAATATTTTTACTACTGAAATTTTTTGATTTGTATATAATATGTTCTTTGGGTTCAATATTAAAGTTAAGATAAAAATTGAATATCATATTGAATTGATATAGTCTTTATAATTAATTTTATACGACATAAAATTTCAAGCATTTATTTAAAAAAAAAAAAAACACTGAATTTTTTAGTATATGGTTAAAGAACTTTAAAGAGAAATCATTAAATCTAGTGTTGCAGCAAAGTTTTACACGACACTCCATTCATTCATAGACTAAATGAACAATTTTTTATCTTTCATGATTTTAATGTACTTCTTCTGAAATAGTTTTCGAAAAAAAAAAAAGTTCACCTTTGAGTTTTAGATTAAGTTGTCCCGATGCAAATATGATTCCTATTATCTTTGAATTCCATAAAAATAAATCCTTGTATTGAATATATGATTAAAATTTTTAAAAATATTCTTAAATTACCGTAAACATCTGTAAAATTGTTATAAATTGTTCATTAAAGTTAAGAAATTTGTTAGGATATAAGAAATGCAATTGTATGTATTCTGAATCGTTCATCAATCTTTTTTCTAGCGAATCTAAACTGTGAGAATAATGTTATTTTCTGAAATATAAAACTTCTTGTGTGATTTATATTTTATAAATCGAAATTCCATTTAACTAACGTTACACAAATATTTTAAACTTATTAAATAGAATGTAGGGAAGCTGTCCATTAAATGTTTATACTAAAAAAGTTTTTTTTGGACATATAATTGAATATGTGTGTCACCATTTTTCATACAATAAGAATGACTCTATTAATTCTTTAAGTGTCATAGGTTAGAAATACCCCGAAATGTTAAAAAGGCAGCAGATCTATTCACCTAAAAGGCAATTCTGAAATTTATTTGAATATAAATGCTTGTTTTGGTTTATAAATAGACAATATAAGCAACTCTATTCGCTTATAAATGTCATGTAATGTTTTTAACTGACAGTATCCATTGCACTTTGCAATGGATACCGGCCCACGTGGACATCTTTGGCAATGAGCAGGTTGACAACCTTGCTAAGGAGGCCCGAAATTTCCCTTAACCATCAACTAGCCTTACCCTTACCGATGCAATAGCCGGACGTTAACTCACCCCCCCCCCCCATCCAGTTAAGAAGCAATTCATTCCAGATCTGAATTGTAACCGCGTAATTTCGACCACCATACAGCGTACCAGAATACGTACAAGACACTATAAAGCAGAGATTTCCAACCTTTTCGCCTCATAAGACCCCTCGCCATGCTTTTCGGTTTTGGCTGGACCTCTGCTTACCTAATATTGAATTTTAGCAAATTTATCAATTTAAATGTCTTTTCGACAGCTGGCATAGAGCGACTTACTTTTAAAGACATATTTTTAACTGTAGTGAAGAATAGCATTTAAAATTTAAGAAATACTTGTTGATTAAATTAAAATTTAATTAATACATAAAATAACTGATCAACAAACAAATGCTTATAATGGGAGGGATGAATCCGATTCTTCAATAACAAATTTTCGTCACTTGACAATATTCTTGTTAGGTTTAACCCTAAATCTTCTAGGTTAATAGTGTCCAATATTTTTCTTATTTATTTTGGAGACTGGCAATCGTGCTGAATCTCCTTCTCACTAGGAAAAGCAATTAAAAAAACCTTTCTTAAAATACTCCGTAATTCAGGATAAATAACAGGTATGACTTTTTAATGCCAAAATTTCTACATCCGTTTCTGAACTTCACTTTAAGATCCCAGTTAGGGCCTATTCCGATCAGCTCCTTTAGTAATATGACATTTTTTTTTCAAAGTGACCATATGAATTCTTTGCCTATTGTTGTTATACCAGAGTCAAAAGTATTCTCAAACCTATTTTCAAAATCTGAATAGAGGCTATTTAATGTTGATAATTGGTTGAAACAACGTCTTCTTGGCAGATTGTCAATGACAAACTGGAAAAATTCACGACGCCCAGTATTATACTCCTTTAACTTAATTCTGGCAAGAAACACTGAAATAATGGTCCTTATTTTAATCAAATTTATGCTGTGTGTCACCTTGTAACTGTAAATTAACCTTATTAAATTTAGCAAATATATATAAATCTGTTAAGTAGGTAAATTCTGGTTTCCATTTCATTAAATTTTCTCTTAAGATTAAGCCACGATTAGGTTTAATGAGAACCACTATCATAGACCCCTTCCAAATTATTTTTCTGTCCCTTGCAGGTCGTCATAGACGCCTGACGGTCGATATGAACCTCTTTAGGAACCACTGCTCTAAGGTATCCGATTACGTTCGGAACCGTGATTTTGCAAAAGCGTATAAATGGATAATATCTATGATTAGAAAATGTATTTAAAATTGTTTTAAGAATAGTATTACAAAAAAAAATTATTTAAATACAATATTTTGACAAAAAATGAACATAGAATGAACAATTTTCAAAATATTCTCCTTTTGTGAAAAATGTTTCTACTATAATAATATTTTGCCTGTATATAGCGCAGACCTCTGCACAGAGGCTCAACTAGAATTTTTGAAATATATAACTTAGGAGTGGGTTTATCCATATTTTACGACAACAGAGGGGAGCAATTTTAAGAAAAAAACACCGATAATATAATGAAAATAATATGAATTTTTCAAAAATCCTAGTTCAGACTCTCTGGAGAAGTCTTTACTTTATATAAGCGCGCGCGCGCGCGAAATATTATTATTTTAGAAGCATTTTTTTTATAAAAGGAGAACATTTTGAAAAAAGATTATTCTAAGTTAACTTTTTGCTAAAATATTGTATTTAAATAAATTTTTTTTGTCAAAATATCCTTAAAACAATTTTATACATGTATTCTAATCTAAGTGACACTAAATATCATGAAAATTATCCATTTATGCTCTTTTTTAAAATCACGGTTCCGAACGTAGTCGGATACCTTAGGGAAATAAAATATCCCTTAATGGCCAAAGAAATTCTATATATGATACTTGTGCTAACTATCCTGACATTCAACTTTCTCCTAACCATATTTTTAATTGTCCTTCTATTTTGGCTAAACTCCACAACATTGACCTAAACCCCACGGACCACACATCAACTGCTTTATTCGCCAAAGGTCGTCTACATAGCAAGGGCTCATTTGGAAGCCTTCGGCGCCATTTTATCTCACTGCATGGACAAGACAACAACAACAACTGAGTCAATAAAATCAAATTTGTTTCTTTTATTCATTTTATAACTGTGGATAGTCGTTAAAAATTTCGACAGCAGTAAAATAGGTCGACTCGTTAAAAGTCAAGATATATCTAACCACAGTTTAATACCGGCTATTGGAATCTTTAATATTTAGTTATACTGTTTTTTTTTTCTTTTAATGAATTCTGCAACAACATTTTAAAACATTTTCAGTTCGAATTTAAAAAATAATAAATTCATAAAATTTGTTTTGAGTTTACTTGGGATTTTCCAGATTGAATATCTATTTCATTGTAAGCTCTTACGAAGAATCCAATATAATTATATTCTTTAAAAGTAATTTAGTTAAGAAAGAATAACCTCTCTTCTATATCTTGCACAATCATATCGGATTAAAACGAGTATATAAGAGTTAGTAGGTTTCTTTTGTAACAGTTATAATTTTGCGTTTCTCTCTCTCTCGTATTAAACTGGGTGTGAAAGCTACATCACAAGGAATTTTTTGAAAAGCTCTTTGAGAATAACTAGCTGCATGGCCTGGCGTTGCACGGGCTTTCTTTTTTCCTCATGACGCCAGCATTTATGTGCGCGTGTTTGTATGCGCGTAATGTGAGTGATTTCTAAAATTATGTCATTAAATTTCTCTTTTTCGAAATTTTTTCCATTTATTTTCTATTTAAGACAGGTTTCTTTTCCCTTTCTATAGCCGGCATAACACGGGTTTTTTAAAGTGTAAAATTATTGTTCCCTCACAGATAAGATATAGCTTCAAATTTCGATGTATGACTTATAAAAAACAATATTGCGCATTAGTTAGAAAATTATTAATGTGAATCAATAAAAATAAAATTATTCTGATTCTAAGGGTGAAACACACAAAAAACTTCCATCGTTTTTTAATAATAGTTAATTTCTAAGAATCTAAAATAATAAAATAGATTTCAGATTTTTATTAATCATTCAATCATTACATGTAGTTAGCTTAAAAATGTCTCTAAAATGTATTTTTATCCAAAATAATAAACAATGTACTTTTTAATTAACAAATAATTAATTTAATAATGAAATAATCCTATTAAAAACACATATATATATATTAATTAAAATCCATTTTCTATAAGAATTTATAATTTAATTTTTGCGTGTCTCGAAGTCCCTAAATGAAGTGGCCGATGTATATGCCTTCTATCTCTTTCTTAACCTCTTCATTATACCTTAATACAGCTTTAACTTGTATTTTAGCGATATTTTTTCTTAGCGAGTTGATACGTTGAAAGTCATGTTGGCAGATTTACGAAGTTTAAGTATATGTTTTTGAATTTTTTAAAATTCCTCGTTTTTACACTTTCTGCAATTACAAAATTTTTTTCAAACACAAGACTAACTTTTAACAAAATAAAACTTTCTGAGAATTTGGCGAAAGTAATGGGGGGGGGGGGCGATTCTTCAATTAAGTACCTGAGGCTTCTTACTTTTTATTTTCATTTTATATCATTAACCACATTCTTCAATTACTTTTGTTTCTTATTAAATCAAATTTTTTAACAAACAGTGTCAATTGAATAAAATCTTCATGCGTTAGAATTTTTTAAAAATTGATCATGTTTTTATTACATTCCTTTCCAAAGATGTAGAATTGTGTGAACTATATATTCTATTAAGGTCTTTTAAGGCTGTCTTCACTTAATGTTAACGTTCAGAATACTTTTTCAAAATAAAATGGATCAACATTAATATTATATTCTGGTTTCGGTGTCAAATGGACAGCAGCATATTTTATCATATTATTGATTTTTATCCGTCGGTCCATTCTTTCTGGTATAAAATACGTTTTGCATTTTTCTCCTATATCGTAATGCTAAATGAGTTATCCCTTTGCATGTTATTATGCACAATTAATCATTTATAGAATATTTTGAACTTTTAAAAATGCTATATTGTTAACAGAGGCATGAATCACAATGTATCAAGTCTTCATGAACATTGAGACATTTCTCTGTCTGAAAACATGCTTCACGTGCAGGTACATTTGGCGAAAACAGCCTTAATTATGGGTTTTCCAAGTTTTTTTTGTCCAGAATATCTATTTTGTGTTTTAATAATAGTGCTTTGGTGACAAACACTAAAAAATAAGGCACAGACTTATTTGCATTAATAATTTTAATCAAGTAATAATAATTTTTAATTTCACAATCAAAGTAAAATATTTATACATTACACATATATTTATACAAAATTTGATTAAAAAAAAACAAACTTGTTATGGAAATCTTTTACTTCACATATCTTTTTAGATATTAGTATACAGACTAACATATGACACACTGATTAATTTATTTTTTTACCAAATTAACAGTATTTCAAACTGATTATTATGTTCCTCATAATATTTTTCACTTATATACTCTAACAACAACAACAAAAACAAAGGAATATTGTACAATAAAATTGTTTTTAAATCAATATATAAATATATACTCAGTACTCATTAAAACATATCGAAAAAATAAAATGAAATATAGTTTAATGTTTGGAAATAATATTAAATGCACATCAAAACTGTGGCGCATTTCCACTTCGTACGTATTTATAACAGTAACAGCTACTAGTTCAAATAATATTCGATAAACCTTCAACATAAATAGTTTTGAGTATTTTGTTGAATGTATAGTATTAACTTCTAGGTGAAATACTTAGGAATATATTTGATTAATTTTTTTGGAGTCCTAAAATGTCATTTTTGCAACGCGTTAAAATAAAGAAAAAAAAACCCTCATACATGTGAAATATTTGTCCAAAGTTGAGTTGATATTATGTTCATAACATAAATAATATTTATATAATTTTGGAAAGATTTGAAGTATTTCATTTTATTTAAACTTATTTATTCTAGTTTAAAAAGCCACAAATTTTGTTGATCAGTTGAAGTTAGTTTAAAAAGTATATATAAATTAATGAAAAAGGTATTTATATACAAAGTAAAAAATTTTCACAGACCTTTTTTTCAATTTTTTCGTTGAAATGCAAACGCATGTTTATCTGGTATTACGACGTGAGATTTATAAAATTTTATGTTACATTGCGTCTAATGTTAAAAATCCAGGTTTTTTTTGTTTTTGCAAGAACCATAATTTTAATTGTAACATGAAAAAGTTAAATTTACTTTGTTATGCCATTGAAATGTTAGATATGATGGAATGAAATATAATTAAAATATTACTAATACATTTTAATTTCAGCAATCTTTCTGAACAATTAATTCTATTACAAAACATTCTAAATCGAATACTTTTATTTATCAATTTAAGTTCTTTTACATACGAGGGAACATAATATTCCTTTTCTTGAAAACTTAGGGCAAGTTTTTCTAGCTATAATGTACATATTTTTCTCTCCTTAAGTATTTGATGTTATTAATACTCATATGCTAAAAGGCACTTAGCATATAGTTTATCTTTAAAATAATTTAACTATTTTTTACTGGTTTGACTATATTGTTAAAAAAATATAAAGCATATTAGTTTAATAGATATCACAAAATAGTTTAAATATTTTATTATCATTTTAATCAGCGTCGAGCCGGCACTAATGGTTTTTATATAATTCGCCCGTATTTGTACTATGGAATGAAGGACTATATATTAATTCACATTTACTTCTCTAGTAGTGAAAAATATGCCCATATTACAACGTCGTACATTTGGAAATATATTATACTATTATAGATGTTAAAAAATTGAAATATTTTTTTCTTTTAAGAAATTTAATTTTAAAAGAAAAAATTATTTTTAAAAATTTTTTCTGAATGAGTCAGATGGATAAAATATAATACTGATAACTTCTTTTTTTTCCAAATAAACATCTTTATTCTGAAAATCGAAGTAGTTTTTTTTATATATTATCATTTATAAAAATTTTATTCTTTTGCAAAGAAAATTATTATTTTAATGACAAAAAAAGAATATAAAACTATTTTTATATTATGAGAAAAATTACACTGTACAAATCTCTTTTGGATAATTAGTATTTAACAAACGTATGTGTCCAAATAAACCTATATGAATTTAATTAAACTCGATTTTCTAAAAATTAGAGTTATTTCCGTTTTAAAATTAGGATTCATTTTAGCCATTTAATAATTACAGTATTTACTCGAATCTAAGTCGCCATCGATTCTAAGCCATAATCCTAGTTCTAAACAAATTGTTGAGAAAAAATATAAAAAATTGTGTGAAAGGTTCATCTATAACTGATACTTAAGAATTTTAAAAAAAATTTAAGGAGAAATAATAAGTTAAGTAATTTGTTTTACCGGTATTAAAAATTCTCAAATACTTACATGAATTTATAATTACTCTAACCGTCAGTATCATGTTTCAAAAATAATTCGTCATCTCCATTGTCACAATTTGTGCTGGTGTCACCATATTCCCACACGGCGTTGTCTTCTGCGTCATCCAAAGCATTTGTTATGCAACATTTTTTTTAAAAAGAATGCATTACAGAAGAATGTAAAGGAATTATTAAAGGCTGTTGAACATTTATAAGAAAAAATATTTAATTTCGCTCACGCCATCGACGTACATTTGTTTCATCCGTGTCAAATTTTCAGTGGCCATTGCTCTGTTTCCGTTTTTTCCCCCTGCATATAAAATTGCTTCCCTTTTCATAGGACATACTGAATACTGGAGATAAACTACGGAATGGGATAAAGAGGAAACTCTATTTCCCTCATTTAACAAATGTTTTGCCTTCAATTTTAAGACACACCCGATTTTCAGTAGTTTGAGCACTGGAAAAATAATGCGGCTTAGATTCGAGTAAATACGGTAAATATCACTAGTTCGACACTTTCTATAAAAATTTCTAGTATCTTAGCATAATTATTGCCTAAGCCTGAATATTTTACAGTTATTTTGTTGTAATCACGGATGTACTATTGTTTATGTTTTGTATAATGAATATAAATATTTTTCCCTATAAAGTTATATAAAGTAAACTTTATTTAAAAAAAAAAATACGCAAAATTTCTTTCCCTGTTTTGTGTTAGATATACATATACAGATCCAAAAAAATTCTAGTATAAATTAAAATTTTATAAAATTATTTTCTTATAAAAAAAATACAAGATTAAAAAGAAAAAAGGCGCATTTCACCAACAAATAAAAATACATTTTAAGTCGTAATTCCACCTAAGCGGTAAGTTCTTTCCCAACACAAAAATACTAATAAATTAAAGTAAGCTACGTAAAAAAAAAGGAAACAGTTATATTCTATGTAACTATCACAAAGCTTACCGATACTGTACAAAAATTGCATTATTGTAATAGACATGTATAATATATTTATGTATATATATAAAATTCAAGTTGAGCAGAAAAAGACTGAAATATATATTTCACACAGAAGGAATGTGTATGTGATAGCCAATTTTACAGAAAATGCTTCTATGGGTTCATCACATTTGTGAGCTTCAAAATTGGTACGTGCTGACATGACAGAAATAGAGTTATTGAAAACACACAGAATATGATCCGGAAACTATTTAAAGAATGTATATTTCTTTATATATTTTGTACAATAAAGGTTTAGAGAGGTGATTAAGATAGCACCTGTGTATCAGAAATCTTTCTGAGCTTCTTATATTACATAAAATGATATTCATTACTTCAAAATATTTTAAATAGAAAGATTTAGTTTTGAAAACTATCGATATATATGGAAAACATTCTACCTTTATGTTTTTATTGTACATACATGTATCATACATATTGTGTATAGAAAAAGTCATTATGTTATTTATGACTGATATATTTCCCTGTTTTCTTTGAAATATATCTTTTAACAAAGACATTTTTCTTCACAAATTAAACAACATAATTCAAAATTGGTTCGCTATTATTTCATACAAAATTTAGGTAAAATAAAAAATTGCAAGTTAATCATAAATATTTTTCATACAACATTAGAATATATTTACATTTTAGAATAGGTAGTTTTCATAAAAATTGCAATATAACAATCAACTTTATTCAAATTCAAATAAAAATTTTATGGTTGTTAAATCATAACAAGTAAAATAAAAAAAAAATTGTTTAAAATTCATTTAATCAACTTTTTTTTGTTAGAGATGAATTCAAAATGCATAAACACAATAAGTATGTTTCTGCTTGTAAACCATTTCTGACAAATAAAATTTTAAACCTTGAATACAATACTTTTTATAAAAAGTAAATTCTCCTCGTAACCAGCATATTATAACATGATATTATATACTCAGTTTTAAAATACCTGATAAAGTCACCAATATATTTTATAAATACAAAAATTAACTCAGTTTTAAAAGCACATTTTGTACCTGAGCTTCATCCTGATTAATAATTGAGGTATTATTTTTAACATTTTTCTTTCACATCACTTCCTGTTGATAAATCATGAATACAAAATATTTTCCAGATTATTAATTTTCAAACATAGAGGTTCTACTAACTATTAAAAATTCATAGATTTCAATGATATTACATAAATAATACAATTATAACTTTTGATCTAATTCTGCATGATAACATATCTAAAAATGAGAAATTGTCCTAAGAAGGTAGATATTTTTTTCAAAAAATGCATTACTTAATATGATTAATATCTTATATTCTGGTACATCAAACAATGTCCAACATAACAAAGTCACATTAAAACTGGATACAGTCATACATTAAATATTATGTAGAAATGTGTTACATTACATTAGAGAGTTAAAATACTTAAAAGTATTAGGACTTGGTGCGAGAGATAAAGAGAGACAAAAACACACACAATATAGTTTACTCTGAGTCACTTACAAATAATAATAGTAATAAAACATCACAATTGAACACATGAGCAATTCTCAGCTATCCCATTCACTTTCCCGTTTATCTATTCTTAGCCAATCTGACTGCATGCATTAACCATTCTTGGAATTTTAAATCTTCAACCACTTACTACAGTGCTACAGCTGTTAGTTTTAAGAGGCAAGCCATCCAGTTTCATGCTGTCTACATCTGACATGTTAAGAATTCAAACTGAGTTTGAGAGTTTTTAATTGAAACTTTTCATGAAGTTTTGAAAGAATTCAATAGTGTAATAAAGATAATATATTAGTTAATAATTTGTTGAATAAATTGTATTCAGAATGCTTTATAGAATGGATAACTTCAAAAAAAAAAAAAGAAATTCGTTATACATTCATGAAAAAAAATTACCCATACTGTATGAAATAATACGAAGAAAAAAAATTTGGGTTAAAGGTTTGATGATAATTTGTTGTAGATTAATAATTTGTTGAGTAACTCATCACAATGCTTCTGAATGGATAATTTTTTTTAACAAAACTCCTTTATAGATTGATGGGAAAGAAATGACCCATACTATACAAAAGAATATGAAGATAATTTTTTTTTAAAAAAAATAATAATATATTTTAAATATTTATAATGTTTTATTTAATAAATTGGATGTGCTTTACAGGAAATTCGATTTTTCAAATTCTTAGAGCCGTACTTTTTTTATTAAAAGGGAGGGGGCTATTTAAAGATGAATTTTAGGTCAAAACAATTAAAGTGCCGATTTAAAATGTTTTTCAAAAAGTATAAAAGTATTAATTTTGTTAATTTAATAAATTGGTTATTTTTGTTTGAATACACGTTTTGTTTAGTTAATTATTTAAAAATATTTTCATGGAATTTAGTGAAACGTCTATTTCTAATCCAATAAACATTCGTTAAAATGTGTAAGTTTTTTCGCGCTTATGAAATGTAACAAGTGTTACAGCATTATTGGTAGTTATCTCTTAATATGTACGAGCAAATAAAATTCAGTATATTCTCAAATGGCAAGTTAATTTCACCTTGCAATAAATGATTTCTTCTAAAAGAATTTTTAAGAAAATATAGATTGAGTAATATTTGATTGCCAAATTAAATTCAAAATTTATCTACGTATTATTTTGCAAATATTATAATTGTGTGTGTGTGTCTCCTGATCTTAGTGTAGTTCAAAAAGAAGTACAGTCGGATAATTTCTTGAGTAATTCATAAAAATGCTTCATAGAATGGATAACTAAAAAAAAAATTCCATTAAATTTTCAAAAAAAAAAAAAAAAAAAAATCATACTATACGAAAGAAAAAAATGATTATTTTACAACATCACTAAAATATTTCAGTGAAACTATTGTGTCTAATTGATGCATTTTTATGCCATGATTTCGCGTTTTTGAAAAGTTTTTTAAAATTAAAAATTTCCATTATAAATTTAAAAAATGTGCCACTCGAAAAAATTACTGTCTAACCCTCAATTCAATTCAATTTTCTAATCAGCTTCTTCCAAACTTCTTTCGATATTTCTGTTTTCTTACTATCTTCTACATGGATTTTTATTTCATACAAATATATGTATATATATATTTTTACTCTCAATTGTATTAATTATATTATTAGAGTATATTAATACAACTATTAGTTAAAATTATATTTGTTATAAATATGTGTTATTATTTCAAGTAAGATCGTTTTGTATCATAGTTAAAATTTATTAAATTCCTTTATATAATAAATTAGAATGTGAAAGAGAATCTTATAACTTATCAAAAAATGCTTAAACTGTAGATAGTTGACATTATTATTATAATAGCCATAATAATGTAAAACTGAACGCTGCTAAAAATAACCTTCTGACTACACCCCTTTTTTTTCCGCCATTAGCAAACTGATGAAAAAAACTAACGTTTAAAAATCGCTTCTATATTGATTAATCAATATAATGGAAACCCCGAGGTAGAAAAGGAATAAAAATTTGAATCCGTCGATTTTTGTGTTTTATTTTAATTTTTAAAAAATTTCATCAATATTCTTTCGTACAAAACATTGAAAGGGGGGGGGGAGAGGGAAATGTTAACTTAAATTGATTTTATAGAACACAGACGAGAAAGAGGATACTATAAACTAAAATTGTAGGAAGAAATATCACGTCATTTTCAGAAGCGAGACTGTGGGGAAACCCCTTATCGAAACTCTCATTATTGATCTGCATTCACCAATGAAGCGTAAGGTAGATAAGCCATAAGAGTGCCGTGTTGGTGACAGTGTGAGGTTTCAAGACCTTCCACCACGTGTCGCTGAATTAGGTCGGGCACGTGGACTTCGTTGTCGCCTCGTTGCTAATGGCAACTTATCCTCTTGCTTTCTCAGAAATTAACAGTATCAGAAAAATACGACACAGTTGATAAAAAGAAGGGGTATTTTTGAAAAAAAAAAAAAAAAAAAATAAACATCGTGCTTTGAAATTATCTGAGATGAACACTTTCCCGATATAATGATTGCGGAAAGTATGATAACGATAATGCGATAAACAATTTTTCTTTTTAAACAATGTCAGAAATACGTGAAAGTCAAACTTTGATGTAGCTTATTCACAGTATACTATTGCAAATAATATTCTTAGTCTGAGTGAAAACATCAAATTATATATAATTAAACTTAAAAAAAAAAAAAAAAAACTGCAAAAGATGTACTAAAAATACGATTAATTAAATATATAAATGTTTGCACACACACAAAAAATTACGTTCACCTTTATAAAGAACAATTTATAAATTTTATAAAAAAAAGGGGGAATTTTGTTTCATAGTTTAGTTGAAAAATATTGTAATACAAAAATGGTCCAATATTGTAATATATATTTTTTAAAATGTATCATTTAAGTGTTTTTAAAATAAAACTACTGCTTATTTGGGGGTAAAAATAGCCAGAAAATTGGAAAATATCATAAGCTGAAATGGCAATTTAAAAATAAAACGATTATGGATGAAAGCAACCAAATTTAGCAAAGAGATTTGTGTTTATACATAAATAACACTCATTTTTTACTGTAAAAATTACAGAATATTGTTAAAAAATTATCACAAAATGACAGAGGCA
>BMAV01000420.1:797367-817477 GCA_019973955.1 Trichonephila inaurata madagascariensis
TTGGGTTAAACCCGACTAAACTGATATTTAATGTTGAACATTTGTTATTGAAACACCAGATTCTTCCGTCTCCTTAAAAGTATTTGTTTGTTGTTCAGTTATTTTAATCTTAAATTTTTAATTTTAATCTTAAATTTTAAGCGCTATACTTCCCTACAGTCAGAAATTTAATTCTTTTAAAGTAAATAGTAGTAACAGCTGCTAAAAAGACTTTTAATTTGATAAATATACGAAAACTCAATATTAGGTAAGCAGGGATCTACCCGAAACCGAAAAACGTGGCAAGGTGGTCTATGAGACAAAAAAGTTTGGGAACCTCTGATCTAGAAGAAAACAATGAACTGCCCAGTGAGTGCCAGCTGCTCAAGAATGAAGACGACTGGCTATGAGATTTAGCTCTTCTTACCGATATTACGGAACATTTACATAATTTAAATTTAAGAATATAAGGAAAATATTGTATTTTTACTGCCCTAGTAGGGGAGTCATAAATCTTTTGTAAACACAGTTTTGATTTTGTGCCTCGATTTGAAGAAAAAAGGTTTAACATCTTTTGCATTAGGGCGAGATTATCTACTAAAGTTTGTAATGTTTCATACTACGCTAGATTTAAAAATTTAATATCCAATTTGCAGGATTCATTGAGGGCTAGAATTTGATGATTTTTCAAGATGATGAAAAAAACAAAGTGCTGCTTTTTTTACAAAATCCTTTTCAATTTATCTGCGAGATGTTTATTGCCACCCACCTGATATTGAACTTGAAATTATTCAAAAATCTGTAAAAAGTTTTATAAAAAAAAACAAAAGTGTGTACTTTGGGTCTTAATTATTAAATTATATTTAAATTTACTCAGACTTGTATAAAAAATGTGCTATTTACGTAAAACTCCCATAATATAAACCTTAAGTAACATTTCCCCCCCTTTTAATATTTTTTTGTTTGCTGGAAAAGTTGGAAGAGTCACGGTTAGTATTTTATTAATCAGAAAGAGGCACTCTTCCCAAAAAGAGTGTGGTCTCTCCTGTTCTAAACACTAGAGAACATTTTTCTAAATAAGTAGGTTTTAAAGTTCTGAAAAATTTTTTCGTAACAGATTTACAGAATTATATTATGCTCCTTTTGAACGTATAAGAACTATACTGGTAATTGAAATAAAAAAATTCATAAATAATTAAAGTTACAAGCAGATGTTTATTCTTTTCGCGCGTGAAATAAGCAAATACGTACTCTACGTTTCCCCCTTTGTTCTTTTTTTAGAGTTCATAATGATCTGTAATTAATGCTACTTTTTCAGATAAAGGGTAGCATATCCTTTTGGAAAGTTGTTATTATTCAAGGTATAACTTACGGGAGAAAAAAAACATATAAGTGCTTAAAAAAAGTAGAATACGTAATTGGGGTCACTGAACTAAACATTGAAAAAAAGAACTGGAGTAAGCGAGAAAAAGGGGGGGGGAGGAAAAAAATACTTAAGTTAGAACATTTTCCAAAGTTTATCGCGTGTAGCAAGACAATTAAAGTATCATATGTAGAATTTTGTTTTTGGAACGGAAAATGTTTTTTTTTATACACATAGCGTGACTACGACTTTCTCCCGTGCTTGGATTGCGCAATAGCTACAGAAGAGTTACACACACATATATAATACTTAAATTACCAATCTTCATTGAGAAGATTAGGCAAGAAAAGGGATTTTTTTGTTGATGTTTGAAATGGCAGGATATATGTATTTATTAAGTACAGAGAATCAGACCTCTCTTTAACTCAGTCACTAAATCCCGTAAAAAAGTTCGTTTAGGGGAAAATTCGTTAAACACAGATTAATCTTTCAACATACTTTCCAGGTTTGTTTTAGGAAAAAGTTCGTGAAATAGAGAATAGAAGTTCGTAAAATAGAAGTAAGACTGTACCTGTTTTCGAAGTTCGTTAACAGTGTTTTAGTTTCAGTTTCAAGGAAATATACTTTTTTTTTCTTCCTAAGTATTGTGTTTTTAATTCCGAAATATTTAGTAAAAATTCTTATACTTTGTTTTGAGAAAAGGCGTAACAAACGTATTAGGAAATAAAGGAAATGTGTCCCGTTTGGTTGAATGTTACATAGTCCATCAAAAGAAAACTGCAAACGGCTGCCTAATACGCATACGCAATTTGTAATGCAATTTAATGAAGTAGAGATGATGGAGGATATAAAAAGGAAAGAAAAAAAAAGCATCTCTAGGGTCACGCGCCCTTCTTTTGTGCAGTCTTCGCAAATTATGTAACTGCGGGCGCCACAGAGCAATAATAAACAAGTCGAATTTAGTTACTCTTGGCCCAGACATTTCTGACAGACTTATCTAAGGGCAAACCCCTCCCCCCAACGACCCACTTGAAAAAACCCCCTATTCCATTCCCTTGAAGATCCAGGTGTCGGTTCGTTGACCTCAGGTGGCCAAGATTAGGGTCAGCGCTCAGACCCCTTAGTCGTTATGCAACCCTCGTGATATAACTACCCCTAGGGGCACTTGTTGTTTATTTAGACGCCGCACGCTTAGAATAGTTTCCGAGGTTAAGAATTGCCAACCTGTTCCTCTTGGTCGGTTATTTTTTTTTTTCCTTTCACTCATCTATTTTTACTTCCTTTTTCATCAGAGTGGGCCATTGGTTTTCGCCCTTTATTATTTAAAAAGAAAAAACATTTTTATAAAATAAATATAAATAAGCTTCTTAGTTTTTGATGTATTATATCTAAATTAAAGAACATTACCAAAGTTTTTTTTTTTTACTAAATTAATTTGAAGATAAGTAAAATAAAGGTTGAAAATGTATATTAATAGATTCTCATGATTAAATGCATAAGTTACTGACTTCTTGTACAAAATTGTTCTAAAATTGTAAATGATTTTCGTTAATTTATCTAACTGCATTGAAACTGCAGTTGACTTCCCTCCCCCTAAATATTAAAATTTATTTTCTAATTCGTAAAGATTCATAATTTCAAGATTCTTATAAAAACATTGGAAGAAAATATGTTAATGATAAATAAATACATAGCTTTTACTAAGCAAAAACGGGTTAACTTTCGAATACAAAGCCAAGAAAAGCTGAATCAACATTACTCATTATACTAACCCAGATTTAGATTTATTGATTTACCTGACATTTTGTTCTACGTTTCTCATGTTCCGAATTCCCAAATTTCAGTAGGAATTTTAAAAATAAAACATTTTCTTTCTTTCTTTTTTTTTAAAAAAAAGGAAATGTATTTTGTGAATTTTTATGAAGTTAAAATAAAGCTATTATTTTAAGTTGGATTTCATATATGCATATAATTCTCATGTATATCTATTTTCATTCTGTTCGAATGAATACAGGTATAAATTTTAGGCTTATCGGCTACTTGATTTTTCTGGTTTGGTGCATTCTGGTTATGCATAAATCTTCGGCTCAAACGGCAAGTTTAGAATCCTATAAAACAGGCTTAACCCAACATCACAGCCCTAAGTCTCTGCCAGCTTCAGAAAACCAAATGACTTTTTTCATATTCTTTCAATAGGTATCATGTTCTAGATTCAAATTTTCAGAAATTTATCTCCTGATTTGTAGGATTTATTTACTAATAAACCATCATTCTCTCGTTGTTTGATATTTATGTAACAGTGACGACACGGCTAGCTAGTGTTCATTAATATTTATTAACAGACATCATATTAGAGAAAAAATAACATGAAGAGGAATATGTATCGCATTACATCATTATATCTAAGCAACCTAGCTTCTGCTCCCCCAATATTAGGATTAGACTGAAAGTCTCTCTCTGGGTCCGCTAGGGAGCGTTGTTGGATTCGTTTCACACACACATGTATATACATACAATGATTGCTTTCTGATATGTTTGTTAAGAAAATGCATGAATAAATGTTATAAATTTTTCACACGGGATATTTTCTATTACATTTATAAGTAAATCATTACAGCCATATCAAAATGGCAATTTTGATATGGAGAACTATTTCATTTCATCTGATACGTCTCCTTTAAAAAAAAAAGTCGTTACGATTTGAGGTTCAGATGAACTGGCTTCGAAGGCATGCCCAGTGACCAACTTTCTAAGGAAGTGGAGAAGAAAAAAATGAGACAGACATCCCCTAATTTTCCCTCCTGCGCTTTCCACGCAAACAACCACTAGGTAAAAAAAAAATCCGATGAGTAGACAAACAGTGTATAAACGTGAATACTACATCAAACCAAGCCAGTCCGGAACTCGGCAAGGTCAACGAACAACAATCCGTGACCTCAACCGGCGCAGGGCGTAAACAAGGTACCCCCCTCCTCCCGCCAGGTATGCCGAAATATCCCTATCACCCCCAGCGTAAAAAAACAGTATAAAAAATTAAAGACTTTTTTTTCCTCTTTTGCTTTCCCCCTATCTCAGCAAAAGCTTACGAATGCCCGACAATAACAGGTTGACTAAACTTATGCAGTTGTTTACCTGAGTTCGGTTGGAAAAAAAAGGGACGAGGGCCCCTCGGAAAGGAGGTTAAAAAAATCTCTTTGCCCAGACTCTGTAAAAAAACAGAAAGGTTCGTGGATAGCAAAAGGGGGGGAGGGGAGAGTCGCTGCACTCACACAAGAGAAAAAAAAGTTTAAGAGTGGGGTGTTTGAATTTGTTCTAGGGATTTTTTTCAAAACGTTTCGTATTCGGTTCTTGATCTGTAAATGATGCAATTTTAACCAATGATGATATTTAAACGAAGAAAGGCTATTTTTTTTAAAAAAAAGTCACTGAAAAAAAAAAATTAGAATCCAACATCAAAGAATTAAAATATAATTAAATTTCGAACATTTTACTTTTTTCATATCACTTTTTAGAATTGTAGAGCCATCAAGTTCTTTTTTGTTGTTGCACATAGGCAAATATTTAAGTTCTTTTTTTTTCAATAGCTATTGTAAATTTTAAGGCTTTTTACTTAATTAAAATTAATAAATGTTATAATTATTTAAGAAAAATAAATAGATACTTCAAATTAAAATAGATCAAGTAATTTGCTTATCACATCATAAACCTTACAAGATAAATCACACATTTTATATAAAAAAATTCCTATGAATAATGATGAATTTTAACATTTACTTTTTTTCTAAAATTACAGACCTAAAATCGTTTTGAAAAAGCCTTCAAATCTCTTGAAAAACTAGAATTTTTCAGACAATCGTTAAAAAACCGGGATCCTATATGAAATATGAAAATATATGTTTATTTGAACATTTTATACCAATTACATTTTGTAACTGTGATATTTCAATTTAAAATATCTT
Organism: Trichonephila inaurata madagascariensis; assembly: GCA_019973955.1. NCBI lineage: Eukaryota > Metazoa > Arthropoda > Arachnida > Araneae > Nephilidae > Trichonephila > Trichonephila inaurata. The sequence goes on from BMAV01000420.1 coordinate 802,669, forward strand.
AAAATTTAACTAAAAATTAAAAAAATAATTAAAAAAAAAAAACGTATTTTAAATAGAATAACATTGAGTATATAAAATTCTAACACGTTCTATTTTTTTAAAGATTCATTTAAAATAGATCTTAGTATTGAAATTTTGAGAAGCAATCTTCGATCCTTTCTGCCATTATAGAAAGACTACAGAAATAAGTTCGAAATACACATTTTGACCTTAATGGGAAAATGTGAATCTATTTTTGTACTGTAGTACCTAGGGACCTACGACGTATACTTTCCTCGGCACCTTCCTTTTAAGAACTATATTGTAACGACAATTTAGCAAACTACTTCGATAAACGAATAATAAATGCGCGTCCAGCGCCGGCTGGCATTTTACCTGCTACACAAGGGATTTTCTTGGTTATTTTTTCGAAGAAGCTATCTATTTTTTTAGAAGAATCTCTGATGACTGTCGCCATTTTTCTAAATTTTTTTCTCCCATTCTCTGTTCTCCACCCACTCTTTCAGACCCCCTTTCCCCTCATCATTCCCCAGCGTCGGAGTGGTATTGGGAATTCCTACATTTATCCCACTTGCTTTTGGGCTAAGGGGAAAGGAAAGTAAATGTTAGGGGTGGTGCTGGGCTGCATGGGGTTGCAAGTAGAGATCGATAAAAGTTTCAAAATAAAGCACATCAGATTTTCTAAATTGCTATATATTTTCTAAATTTTAGTTAAATAATTTTTTTTTTTTGATATTTATCATTATTTCTGATTTGAATATGGAATTAAAAGTGACAAAAAATATAAACATTCCAATGTTTAAAAAAATTGTTCTATTTTACGCAGTAAGGCATTGCCATTAGTAGTAGTCTTAGTCAGCAAGGTTTTTTTTATATGGAAAGTTCATTAAAAAGATATTTTCAAAGTAATATGAATTTTCGTCTAACTTATTTTGGGATATTTTATTCTCGTTTTATTTGAAGAAAAATAATTTCATATCTGAAGATAGGTAAATAATTCAAAATAGAGGAAAGAAAAGGAAAAAAAAAGAAAGAAATTATTAATAAACAAGCAGCGAAAACAACAATCCAAAATTTTTTATTCCAAGTAACCTTAAAATATGTGGGAAAAGCAACTGACCATCACGATAGGAAAGTCTGGACAGAGGAAGAGAGGAGCGAAAACCTAGTGTCTCTCGTTAAAAAACGACTCGTCTACTTCCCCACACTCTTTTGTGCATATGATCTGTTGTCATGACAACGGATGTAAAATGCATCTACAAGCTGACGTGAAGACTACATTCTCCTTTATTCTAACGGTCAGTACGAACTTGAAGGATGATTTTTAAAAAATGCTTCCCAGAAAGGAAATTGTTTTATTTTCTAACTCAATTTTGAATTGATGAGATATTAAGGCACTAATTTAAGAAAGTTTCTCTCTGTGTGAATATGTGTTCAATATTCTATTTAATAAACACTAACCTTCGTTATAAATTAATTATTTGTAACATCATATCAAATAAATTTCTCCCCAAATTCAATTGAGAATATACAAATAACATTAAGAAACTTCAATAAAAAAATTTATAGAATTTATAAAATTGCTGATCGTTACCTTGTTTCATTTTAATTTTTAAAGTGCGATTTTATTCGCAAAATAGTTCATTTTATTTTATAAAGAGGACTTTTTTGTATGAATAAATTACTTGTGATAAAATCAAATCATTATAAATTAATTAGCTATTCAATGTTAATATTTTTAAAACGTCAATCTGTTTTTATCATTTAAATAAATCTCCACTGCAAAAAAATGAATATCTATAAAATAAATGTCGAATAAATTGTATACATCTGGTATTTTTACAAGAATTAAATACTAAAAAAAGCGAGGATATCTGGAATTAATTTATCAATCAATCACTGAAATTAATGCACGAATAGTCTGAGAAAATATTAAATTTTAAACGATTAGTTTGTATTTAAAAAAATCTCCAGAATGTATAGAATGATTAACTTAAAATTTATATAAAGCTTTAAATACTGAAAAATTGTTCTTATATTGATTATTTATGTAAAACATTTTTAAACATGTGTTAAGGATGGAGTGAATATGCAGACATTTTGAAACTGGATGGCTGGCAAACTTTACTTTAACATGATACTAAAGCTGCTTACTGTATTATTTATTTTTTGTGGGGAATATCTCTGTTTGAAATTCTTTAAAATTTGATACTAAATGATTCTTAAGAAATGCATCCAAGAATTATGGTAGTTAACATAATAACAAGTTAAAAGTTAATTTTCTTTCAGTTCTAAAAAAATAATATGAGCTGCAATAATAAGGGATGTATAAACTGTTATAATTTAAAATAACAGCAATTAGATTTTTTAAAATTTTATCAAACTAAAATTAGAGATTCAACTTTACAAAGATAAAATAAATTTGAAAACATCACAAAAATTTCAAATGTATATTATTATTTCTTTAAATATTAAGAAAATGTAACAATTTTAAAGATATCCCCATCTGTTTTTTTGAATAAAACTTAATATACAAGGTTATTCTTACCTCTCACAGAAATAGAGGCATTTCTGAGATGTAAATTCCTTTCGTACTTATGCTCGCTTCACAATCTGGTGCATGTCATTATCTTGCCTGGAGGATACAACGCTGAGCCTTTGGTTAGCTACCATCTCGCCATTCAAATTAAGGCAAATTGTTTGAGCTTCAAGTTATACACAGTACAGTTTAAGACATAAATTCTTTCAGATTCTGTACTTCTTTGAGCGATTTTTCGTTGTCTAAACTATTAATATCATTAAGAGTGGTGACTAAATTTTGATTTAAGGTATCCGACTACGTTTGGAACCGTGATTTTGCAAAAGAGTGTAACTCGTAAATATTTATGATATTTAGTGTCACTTAGATTAGAAAATGTATATAAAATTGTTTTAAGAATAGTATTACAATAAAAAATTATTTAAGTACAATATTTTGACAAAAAAGGAACATTGAATGACCCATTTTCAAAATATTCTCCTTTTGTGAAAAATGCTTCTATTATACTAATATTTTGCCTGTATTTAGCTCAGACCTCTGTACAGAGGCTCAACTAGAATTTTTGAAATATATAACTTGGGTTTATCCATGTTTCACGACAACCGAGGGGAGAAATTTTAAGAAAAAAACGCCGATAATTATTTCAATTGGTTGTAACTGAAAATAATGTGAATTTTTCAAAAAAAAAAAAAAAAAATAGTTCAGACTCTCTGGAAAAGTCTTTACTTTATATTAGCAAAGTATTATTTTTTCGAAGCATTTCTTATTAAAGGAGAGCATTTTGAAAAAAGGTTATTCTACGTTAATTTTTTGCCGAAATATTGTATTTAAATAATTTTTTTTGTTACAATGTTCTTAAAACAATTTTATACATGTATTCTAATCTAAGTGACACTAAATATCATGAAAATTATCCGATTATGCGCTTTTTTTAAATCACAGCTTCGAACGTAGTCGGATACCTTAAGAAAAAAAACTTTCTTGGATAAAATTTTTGGATTTATACTTAAAAAAAAATTAATGCAGAAACTGAATACTTAAATAAAACTGCAAAATGAAAAAGGAATCAAGATTCAATGTAATTTAAGGAGACATGGTACAGTTTTTATAATTTTTTTTTTGATTTAATGGTTTTTACAATTTTTTTTTTTGCTTGTAACCTATGTATATGTATTACGTAAAACGCTTTTTGTACTCAAAATACTACAAAAAGATAACCATTTAATATTTTAAAAGAAAAATTTAAAAATTTATGAAGGGATTTTAAAATACTATTCCTCCTACAATAACATGAAACACACATGAAATTTGATTTTCAAGTATGTCAAATTATGCATAACAAAAGTTGGTAAGGGTTTTTTGCTAACATAATTGATATTCGTAAAATAATTTTTTTTATGAAAGCTTACTGAAAATTCCTTAAAAAATGTATAAATTCCAAATGAATGTAACTATATATATATATATATATATAAGTATATTCCTTTGATTCAAAAATTCATGCCAACTTTAGAAATAGAAAAATTATTAAAGCCTTCGACACAATAGAAAAATTACCTTGGAATTTTATAAGAAGACAAAACTAGTTATTTTTCCTTTCTGAGATAAATCAGTTTAAAGTTTTTACTTGTCATTGGGATGTCGATAAAATGAACATAAACGTTATCATTACTTTGGATGTTTTAAACTTCGAGCTTTCGAATTTTGGGAGACCATAGAAAATTATATAAAGGATAATATAAGCTAAAAGCATTTTATTTGAATTTTTGACCAATTTTTGTCAATTGAATCGTACCGTGTTCCCTTAAACTAAAGAATCTGATTATTTTTCAGCTTTAGTGGCCTATAAATCCTGTTGTAAATGCAAATCTAATGAGAAAAGTAATGAAAAATTCTTTTGAATGTAGAAATTTTCATAATTTTCTACGTTTTGCTTTTAAACTTATTATACTTTAGAGAAGAAAGAAAAAAAATGCCGAGTTTTGCATTATAAACATGAGTCAGCATAGATGCAATTTTCAAAATTACGAATTTATTTAATATTCACAGAATTTATTGGAATTTTCTGTAAATTATTTTGTAAGAAAAACCATTCAGGCATTTTTTTTTGTAAAATAATAAATTGAGAAAAGAATATGTACTTGTAATCGATACACATTTACGAAAGAAAAAAAATACATTAAAGAAAAAAAAAATATCTATAAAATTTGATTGAAATCATTTTTTTTTTTTTTATCTTGTCTTACATGGATATTTTAGAACTAATTCTGAAACATTAATAAAAAACACAATATAAGTTTAAAAACAACACTCTGATTATTGATTCAGTTTTTTAAGAAAATAAATAAATTATACAAATTTAGTCACCAGCTCTTATATAAACTTGAAAGTTAATTATTCTAAAGCGATAAGTGAGTCAATTAAATATAATAAATACTAATCAGGTACAATATTTACTTTAGTTTGAGATCACATATCGTTTTAAATCAATTTTACTTTCAATATTATTATTATTTTTCAATAACCATTTTACTCCAAAATAATAAATACTACCGATGTTACCAAGCTCGTTTATCTGTAGACATCAAAACATATATTTTTTTTTACTATTGTCTTGAAAACCCAATGATATATTTTTATTTTTAATATTTTACTAAACATTCAAGTTAGAAGACAAATATCAACATATATTGCAAAAAGAATACTATATAAATAAAATTCAGAAGGACACATATATATATGTATAGTAATTATGAAATTTCATTAGCGTTTTATTGGTAACATCGTAGTAATAGATCTTTCATTTACAAATAGTACTAAAATTTTTTTTTTTTGATAAGGCAAATAAGAAGGACAGGGGTGGGGAAGAAAATCTAACTCTATTCTAACTTGCTCTCAAAGCTTTAGCACAGTATATATAATTCTTTAAATATATATTGTTATGAAAAAATAAGCACATTATTAAATTCATATATCTGGTTTAGGAACTAGAAAATATTGACTTTAAATATCAACATTCACAACACAAAAAGATTCAAATGCAAGCCATACTTTTCTTGACATTTGTGATTGGAGAAAAAAGACGTGCATCTATATGTATATATAGCACACTGATTGTGAGATACATTGACATCTATAGGGGGTTCTTTAGATTTTAAAGAACTCATTTGAGCAAGACAAGAAAACCGATAACTAATACCTGAACCGACAATACTCCTGGGTCGGTTATATAATACTTTTATGATACAAACGAAACAGGACTCAGTTATCGGTTTTCCTGGCCATTAGTGAGGTAAAGTTCATATATATATATAAATATTGTAATATATACATCGGATGTCCATAAGCTTTTCCTTCAGTATGTTGAGTTTTTTTTTTTAAATAAATTATATTTGAAAAAATAGGTTGAACTTTAAAAGATTCAGTAGAGGAAAAACATGAGGAAATTACAATAATAGGGTAGTTAAAATTGTTACATTTACTCTTATTTTTTAGGTGATTTGAAGTTTTTGTATTTATTACACAATAAAATTGTATAAACATTTTTTTTTAAAGTTAAATTCGAAAAGGGAATTAGGGTAGAATAGTTTTAAAAAATTTTAAGTGTAGATCAATCGAATCAGATTTCAAAAAATTCAAAGGGGGTTTCGTTTAAAATGTGGTGCTCTTTATAAGTTTAAAATTGTCATGCAGAAGGTTACCGAGATTTGCTAATTATTAAATTGAGTGTATAATAAAATGTGCTCGAAATTTCTGCCTTTCGTTTTTCAGGAAATATATATATCCAATCTAAACTTTGTTAAGATGTTAGGAGAAAAAAAAATTAAAATCAATTAAATATGTTATGTTACTTACAATTAAAATGATTCAATATTGTTTTATTGTTAGATTGTATTCATTTTCTAATGTGGAATTTTTATGTCCGAAATTTCATTTCTCTAGAAATAAAGTTATAATTGTGAATTTTGATTTATTTTGAGTAAAGCTTGTTTTTCATGACACAATTTTATTGGCCAATACAAAATGTTTCCAGATTGCTATAGATAAATTTATCGGTATGTTTTTGAGGATGAACAAAATAAACATAATTGAACACTAATGTTTTAATTCCCAATATTTTAAATATTATTTAATAAAATAAGGAAATTTCGATTATACTCAAAAATAAAACAAAAAAATATCTTATAAACTTTAGCTTTTTAATAATTTTTTTTTTTTTTTAACAAAGTATTCTGATAACGCATTTTTTTCATTTTTATTTTCTCAACAATATTAGAGTGAAATTTATCATATCTAATATAATTTTCAGTATGCAGAATACTATTCCTGAACATAAGAATTTTTGTAAAATAGAGAATATATAAATCAGATTGTTAAAGAAATGTATACAGTTATTAGTTAAAAAAAATGCATTATAAAACTCCTTTTAGAATTTTTAGAGTATATATAAGTTTCTAGAAATTTATTCTGAGATAAAAAAAAGCTTAATCAAACGATGAATCATTAAATAATTTAAATTGCTACTATCTAATAGAATAACAATATATCTCTCTCAGTTCATGTAAAAAATTATTTTGTGCAATATTTAAATCCTGAAAAATTCAATCTGATGTATTTTTATTTTAATCAGTTAAAAGGAACTGAATATACAAACTGCATTTTCATTTAAATTTACATTCCTTTGCAAGAGTGCTTCAATGTGTGCAAGCATTTCTCTTTCTATAAGCTTATTTAATGAATACATTTAAGATTTCAAATACATACCATACTTCAGCTTTCCCCAACCTTCATTTTCAAATGCTATTTAGAGCAATAACTATTAATGTAACTAGAGGACAGAATATTAAGAATTTCTTTAAAATAATTCCTTATTTTTCATTTGGTAGTTATATAAAAATTTTGAATGAATTTAAGCCTTTTTGATTGAAATTAATCATCGAATTTACGAGGGAAAAATATATAATTTCCTTTTGATTGAAAAACACCGAGTTTATAAATATAATACAATTTGATTGAAAAATCATATTTTTCCAAATAAGTCTAATAACAAAATTAATCTTTATACTAGAGAAAAATTCAATTTTTTCTCTTGAGTTACTGAACTTGATTTACACGTGATAAGCAAATTAAGAAAGTAATTTTGCTTAAGGTTGGGAATTGCTGATAATTCTTTTACCTCCAATCACCTGAGAGTTTTCCTTAATACCATTTACCCCGATGGACAAACTCACCAACACATAAAGAGATGATGAGCACAAAATAAATATATAAATATATCTATCTATATCTATATTTTTTGTATATATAAAGAATTCTCTCTGGTAGGTGGACTCTTGCTTCCTCTAAATTATGTATTGTTCCATGTGTCCCATCTTCAGTTTTGCTTGTGGTCATCCAACCAGAGGAGGCATGCAACCCAAAGAAATCCGAATTACCAGACTTCGGAATTTAGAATCCTTTACTAGTGCAGGAGACTTGAATACGTGTTTTGATTTAGTTTAGGAACATAAATGACTTTTTCACACGTAATTTTGTGTGGTAATTTCAATTTTGACAGAATTTTTTTGATTCCTTTATCACTCAGATGTGGGGTGCCCTTAAATCTGGTTGGAATGATCGATTCCTGAGTATACTAATAAGATTTACTTAGAATTATATTAAACTGGAATATAATTAAATTTTGATAAAAACTTTAAAATTTACTACTAAGTTCCACAGTACCAGGATATTTCTTTCATTTATTCAAGCTTATGTCTTTCGATAAATAATAATTTGAAACTCTCACCCAAATTGTAAAAATGTCCTTTCTCATTCTTATATAAACATTTAAAAAATCTTGCCTGGAAATCCATCAACTTTTCTGGTGTTCCGCTTTTGACGGAATGGAAAGCTCTTTATGCGTTAGAATAAACCAAGGTATAAAATATGATAAAGAAAAACAATTTGTGCGTTGGGACCAGCGTTACACCCAACAGTATCAAATCCATATCCTGGTTAAGCGGGTAGAGGTAGAATATAAAGATGGGACACATGGTAGTTGTCTACATAAAACCCACCTTCTCTTGAGGTAGCTTTTTGTCAGAAACATGAAAACAAATTGTCAATATATAACGAAAAATCCCTGATTATGAGGAACTGAACTCGAAAAGTATGATTCTTCTAGGTCGTAAGTTGGAGGGTTAAATTGCAGTTTTCACCTTCACTGCCGTATCATTCACAGTACCACGTTGTAAGTCGTCGGGGTGATGGTGATGACATTCTTTTTTTTAGGAGAGGACGTCGATCATCATCGTCACTCTCAGAGTCCAAGTCTTCTTCTTCTTCATCCACTTCCTCTTCTATAGGCTCAGCATCAGAATCACTTCTCGAATTAGACAAGTCCAAAACTCCTTCCATGCGTAAGCTGTTATTATGGTAGGAGTGGTTAACTTTTGGGGGTATGCGAGGCACTATCACTGAAACAGAATTATTAGGGACAGATGACACTGTCATGTCCAGAGGTCCAGTCTGCATGGTATCATGGAACTTACCATTGATATTCTGAGGTACATGATGTTGCAATATTTGGACGTGGTTTCTTCTGATTTGATGCATGTGGGCTACAGGTGGCTGCTGCAGTGGTTCAGGTGAAGGCTTTCTTGTTATAACTGACGTCATTGTTACAGATGGTGGATGAGGGGGAAGATCTGGGATAGAAGTGGTCAAATGTTCTTTAAAAACTGGTGATAAAATAGATACAGGCAAAGGAAGTTGGTCATATGCTTTTGGACGACGTCCCCTTCTCGGTTTTCCAATATTTGCCTCGTCTCTTGGACATTTGTGATGGACTAAATGATGCCTCCTTCTGAAACGCCCTTTGCACTTTTCGCATTCGAATGGTTTTTCACCTTTGTGAATCAGAAGATGTGCTTTAAGTTGATTGCTATCAGAAAATCTGGAACTGCACAACGTGCAAGCGTATGGTCGTTCACCAGTGTGTACTCGAAGGTGCCTTCGAAGATTGGCAACCTGAACAAATTGTCTTTCACAGTGACTGCAATGATACGGTTTTTCTCCTGTATGCAGACGCATGTGTGTTTTCAAGTGGTGGTCTCGCGTAAACTTTTTGTTGCACTCCTTACATTGAAATGGCTTTTCTCCAGTGTGTGTACGTTCATGATTTTGAAGAACATGCTTATAACCAAATTTGCGGTGACAGATATTGCACTCGAATTCCTTACCTCTGTTCTGACCATTATTGTCACCTTTAATGCTTTTTCCTATATTAGTGGAGTTGGTAGAATGGATACTTCCCATAGCTGTGTCACCATTGTTACTAGAGCTACCATTTGACCCCCGGTTCACGTCTAAAGTTATTCCTAGTAAAGCATTTGCCAAAGTAGTCCCCCCTAAAGGTAAATTACCATGTTCTGACATGGTAGTGCAAGCCAAGCCACTGTTGGCAACTTCTGCTCCCAAGGTGGCAAGGGTGACACCCATAGCCGGTGGTCTGTCTGAAAGCAATCTCCGCGGCTGGCTTGCGACCATCGAGATTGGTCCATTAACTTTGCCGTTTGAAACAGTACTGTCCGCAGCTCTGGAAGAGGGAACGTCATTGCTACTACCACCACCATCCCCATCCGAGGCTTCCTTCATTGTCACTTCACAGCCAGCCGCTTAAGGCTCACCTGCAAAGAAATTGACATTTGTAAATACAGAGAAAGTAAGTACAAATTAAAAGATGGGAAAATTGCTTTAGTGGAAAGTTTGGAAGAGAACAAAAAACTCAGAGGGTAAGAATTTCATAACGATATATTTTAATTGAAAATCCTCCAAGAGTTGGATGTTTTCTTCAGAATGAAAATGAAAACTATGAGTAATAATATCTCATCATATATTATAAACTTCCTTTAAAAATACTATTTAAAAAATCGATTAAGTTTTGAAATGCTTAAAACAATTTTTTAGATTTGTTCTTTATTTAGATAATTAATGCTGAGGTATATAAATAATTTTAAAAAATTGGGTGTTGTTTATAGAAATCTGTATGCAAAATATAACTTTTGATTGAAACTAAAATGCTACAAAAGCTCTATTACAATATTAAATAAGAAAATGGTGGACACAAAAATCGCCTATTAAAATTAATAATTTCATTAACTTATTCATACATTTATAATGCTTTTCATTCCAATACTGAACAGCGAAAGGTTTTTTGTTATATTTAAAATAGGGATATAAATTTAAAATACAGTCATATATTTTGCATATAGAATCATAATCTTTTGTTATCTTGTGTAGCCTTTTATTGAAATGAAACTTTGATAGACATCTTAAATTATACGTTTCAGATGATAAGTGGAAATGCATTACAAGGCTGGTTTCTCAAGATATTACCTATGTAGATAACGATTTTCTAAGTAAAATTTTCAACAGGGAACAAAACAAAAGAATCAATTATACGCAACTCTAAAATGAAATTATATTATAGGGTGTCCCGAAACTCTGTATCAAGCTGTCACCAGGTGAAAGGGGGTTGGGGTCATATCAGTTGTAGGACAAATAATAATAATAAAAAAAATATCCATATCACTTGGTTGAGCGATGACTAGCAAATTTTTGAAAATGTGGAAAATTGACACGCTCCATCTTTATTAAATAGTGGAATCACGAATTTCTCAACTTTACGGTGATTTTCCACTAATGTGATCCTACATAGTCACGCTATCAATCACAATCACATTGTAGCAAAACACTTTGCTAGTTCAGTTAAAAAAAGTAATTAGTTTCAATCGGGCTTGAGAAAATGATGTCACCTAACTTTGACCTTCCATAAAAAAGAAGAAATATTACCTTAGTCAAGTTACTTCGAAAGATGAAAAATCTCAATCTTAAGTGTGTAACTCAAGTCAAGCAATAAATTAAAAAAACAAAACGGAAAACATTTTTTGTAATAATTTAATGAATTAAATGTTCGAAGAGCTTGCCTTCTACACAAATATACGCTCAAAATCTTTTTAAAAGAGTTCGCATGATGAGTCATGAATAACTAGTTAGATTTATTTCTTCCACTGCTTCATCAATTCCTATTTACAGTTCCATACATTTTCGATTGGCTTACAAGAAGTTGGAAAACATTTATTTCACTAAAGTACACTGCTGGCCACCGTAAATGCAACACCAAGAAAGACAAGAGATAACACAACAAAATTTATTTTGTAGATAACATGTTGACCAAGTATCAAATGATTAAATTTATAGACTTCTGTGAAGTGTGGTTCCTGCCAGAATCAGTAGCCAGAGTAGCCACCATTGTTGGTGATCAGCGCTGCCACACGCCACGGCATTGATTTAAAGAGACTTTGGATGTGTTCTTGGGATACAGCAGACCAAGCAGCTTACACAAGTTACCAAAGTTGATCTATTGTGGCAGCTGGAGGTGTAATCTGGGTCAATCGTTGAGCAACCATGAACCACATGTTTTCTATCGGCGAAAGATCCGGAGAGTGAGCCGGCCAGGGAAGCAATTTAATCTGGTGATTGACGAAGAAAATTTGGACAATGCGTACCTCGTGTGGTCGCGCATTATCCTGCTGAAATATGGCTGAGGTCAAGCCCTGAAGGTAAGGAGGGACAACTAGCTCCAACACCTCGGAGATATAGCGCTGGCTGTTTAAAGTACCGGCACTGCGTACTAGAGGAGTGCGAGAGTGATATCCAATACCGCCCCATACCATAATACCCGGTGCAGAACCAGTGCGGGGGTGCATAATGTAGCTGTTCAGCATTCTCTCCCCACGGTGTCTCCGGAATCGAATACGAACATCGTGGAGTTGCAGACAGATGCGTGACTCGTTAGAAAAGAAAACTTCATTCCATTCTGCCACCCACATCCTTCTTTCATCGCACCAATGGCGGAGGAGACGTCTGTGGTTCGGCTTCAAGAGTAGACCAAGCAATGGACGTCTTGTGGACAGACCACTCTGCTGTAAACGGTGTCAAATGGTACGTGCAGACACTTAATGATGCGTTACAGACTCAATATGCTGTGCTATGGTACGTGATGTGACTGAACGATCCGTCATTGCCATGCTCACAATCTTCCTTTCCTCACATGAAGTGGTGCACTGAGGTGGATGCGATCGACCATGTCGGTCCGTCGTACCCTCCTGCATCCAACGGTCACATATCCGCATTACAGTTGTTTGGTTTCGTCCAACACGACGACCGATTTCACTGAAAGATAATCCACAATCTCGGTAGGCCACTATCCTTCCTCTGTGGAACTCGGATACTTGATCAAAAGCTGATCGCTGTTTTCTACGAGACATAACTGATTGTTTTTTGAAAAAACCAGAAGAAAAACACAATTGCCGAACTTGAAATCGTCGAAATCTCCAAGCCTTAAATAGAGCTTTTAGGTGGCGCCACAGGCGCGCGTGATGTTTGTCTGCGCTGAAATTCTGATCATTTGCATATCTCACCTCCGCTAATGCATGTAGTAAATTTCATGTTATTTGCATGCTTCCTTCAGGGTGTTGCATTTACTGTGGCCAGCAGTGTATTACGGAAATGTTTTCAATTTTATTTTTTAAATATAGTGTTTTTAACTTGAGTTACACACTTCAATTTTTTTAAATAAAGTCATTTTGTTAAAAAAAAAATGGGGATAACTTTTACGGACAGAAAAGAAGCAAGTGTTGTACCGTCTTGGAATCTTAACTAAATGGGCTTTTGAAATAGCCTAGGGTAGTATGTTATATGATTCTTTTCATAGAGAGTCAAAGTTAGGTGACATCATTTTCTTAAACCTCTCTCGACTCAAACAAACTACGTTTTTAACTAAACTAGAAAAGTTTTTTTTGCTCCACTTGGGATTATGATTAATAGCACGGCTATATAAGATCATGTTAGTGAACAAACCATTAAAATTGTGAAATTTGTTGGCACTCTGTTTAATAATGTGATGGAGCGTGTCATTTTCCCACACTCTCAAAAATATGCTAGTCATCGCTCAACCAAGTGATGCTGAATTTTTTTTGTCTGCCCCAGAACTGATATAACTCCCCCTCCTCTTTCACCCCCGCGCTTGCTTGACGTTGAGTTTTGTGTCACCCTGTAAATATATACTACATTTGTTTCACAAATGTTTACAATATGTAAACATAAAAGTTAAAAATGAAATATGACATAGATAAGCTGCATTATGTTGAAAAAGCGGTATTTTCCTCTGCATCTATTTTTAAAGACATAATACTCTTGTAATACTGTTACTTGTATGACTGTTTTTATTAGAAAATAGTAAGTATTATGAATAAACTTTGTAACATTAAGGACATAATAAAATTTTAAAAAGAATAATAAAATAAAGATTTATGACATTATCAAAATACTGACAAATTATGGAATCTACTACAGGCTCAGGATTCATTTTACGTTACAGAAATTAATAAAAAATATTGGCAAATTTTTTTTAAAAAAATGTAGTGTTTCAGGTAGCATTTTGATTTTTCAATTTTTATGATGTGATAACTTTGCAACCCATTATGAGTATTTTTTCATAATTTAAATATATTTGTAAAACATATGTGTTATGGATGTAAAAAAGCTATGTTATTACAAGAAGATCATCATACATGTGTGTTTCTCTTAAAAATATATAATATAAATAAAACTACAATATTTTTCTTAAAATTTGAAAAACAAAGTTTGCATTTATGTAGTTTTTTTTGTTGACACTATTTTATTAAAATAGGCAAAAAGACTACATGTCGGGCAATACAAACCTAATTTCAATTTTGGATTAAAAATTTCACCTTTTTCTCTTTTTATTTTAAACAAAAAAAAAAAAAAAAAAAAAAGAAAAGAAAGAAAGAAATGATAAAGAAAAAAAGAAATCTGCAAGATCTTAAGCAAAGGTGATGCAAATTTAATGGAAATGAACTCTTAAAATTTTTTTAAATAATTTCAAAAAAAAAAAAAAAAGTCCCAACCTATTTTGCTGCTGATTGTTTCCACAATTCTTAAACTTCCTCAGTAAGTATAAAATTTATTCTTTCTACTGGGATGTTTTTTACCGTAGAATCTCGTGAGGCTTTTCCTTACTTAGCGTATCTGATTGAATACGTCCGTATTTTTTTTTTTTTTCGTTTGACATAACCACACAATAAACACAAAACAACATGTGACTGCTGTGATTAAATTAATCTCATTATAAGAAATGCCATTCCAACTTTTTTTCAAGTAAGTAATATTAAAAAAACATTAGCGTGCATAAAATTCCTCATTGAT
>BMAV01000420.1:824456-855186 GCA_019973955.1 Trichonephila inaurata madagascariensis
GCCAAATTTGAATGTAACATGAGAAAGTATGTATTAAGTACATATTAAGGGGTTGAGATAAATCATTTTAGATTTGAGGTAACAAAAATATTTCGTTAATATTGATCTTTGACTAAAGCATGCATTTTTTAGTGAAATGTAAAATGTTAAGAATATAATATTTTACTCTGGAATGAAGGAGTATTTAAAAGCATAATAATAAAAAACATTGCAGTTTTTATGATATATTTTATTGGATCAATATATTTACAATGTCTAACCTCCACAATGAAAAGTTATTTAAAAAGTTTACTCAAGAAAGAAAGAAAGAAAAAACATGGGTAGAGAACTGTTAGAGAAGTGCAGCGTTATACAATATTAGGGGTCCTAAATAATGCATAAATGCATACTTTGTAATTCCCCGGGATTTGAATAAAATACAGGATGAGGAAAACAGCAAGAACTTTTGTAGAGGAATATTTCTTTCGGCCTCAAATTGAAAAAAAAAGGAAGAAAAAGAAATGTATCACACACAGTAATTTTTAAAAATCTATTTCCATAAATGAAATCAATTATGAATTTTTTTTTTTTTTTTTTTTTGACAGGACGATTTTTAAATCACGTTCCTTATTTGGTCTTCTACATACAAAGTTATATAAAAGCTTGCCTTTACTTCATTTATTAAGTAAGCGATGTTTAAATAATGGTTAGAATAAAAATGTTAGCTTCAAACAGATTTATTTCGAAAAACACTTTGAAACACTATACACAATTTTTTTTTTCGCATATTATTATTTCCATACGTATTTACTTTAATTTATTTATTCCCTGCTTTACATTCTTCCCTTATTTATTTAATCAGAAATTTTAACTAACTGGTACAGCAAAAACCCTGTAAATTTTTAAATTAGAAGTTCATATTTATCTATAGAGATCTATTAACATCTACTCTTAAACTCTAATAATTAGAGTAATATTCATCTTCAAGTAATGGTATAAATAGGTACATACTGTACGATGTTAATTATAAACGCGCGACCCTCTTAAGAAAAACTGAAAATTTTAATGCTTGTTAAAATACAACTGAAGTAGTTAAAGTAGGACTTAAATTTAGACAGGGGTCCTATTGAAACCAAGTTTATAATCTTGAAGTTTGAAAGCATTAAAGCACATAAAATCAAACGAGTTGCTTCAGTTAAAAAAGTATAGTCAAGTATATATACTTGAAATCAAACTTTTTATCAAAAGGAGAAAAAAAATACTTTCTGAATGTAGATAACTTCATAATTATAGTAAATGGTAATACTGCTACTAAAAATATGGTTTAAATTAAAAGCTAAGAACCAAACACTGTATCAAATTTAAATTTCATTGAAATGTCACGCATGTGCAATTGTTCATTTTAAAGGATAATTTTACAACTTTTAGTAGTTTGACTTAAAGATGTGTGACATTTTATTGAAGAAAAAATCTCCTAAAACAATAACTGACCAATTTTTGAAGTATTTAAAATCTATTAAAAACATTTTAAATAATAGTTTCTTGAAATTATATTTATTTAGTACTATGTGTCACTTTGAAATGAATTTATTTTATATAATTTTTATTTTGTAATAGTTTTCTCTATTTAATTTTATGTATTGTAAAAATATGATATTGGATCTTCCTGATATGTTTTAAAACCGGAAGGACTATGGTTCTTACTCTAAATAAAAGGTTTTACATAGAAAACAATGACTATATAACCAAGAATTATAAGTTTAATGTAAAATCAGTTTGAATTTTTTTCTCTGTTTACAATTGATAAAAACTATTAGAACATAAAATGTTCATTTATTAAATTAAAGGAGAGATATTACTTTTGTAAGCCATATTTCTTCCTAAATAGTTGTCCAATATTTTTTTAAAATGTTATTAAATCCCTGTGATAATTATTAAAATATTGGAAAGTACTAATACACTTATATAAATTATCTAAAAAACATCTAGTTTGAAACATTTTTTTTCTTTTGTTCTCTCTTCTTGCAATCATTCAATTTAATTTATCTCTTTGTTCAGTAAAAAATATATTGTGTAAAAATCTGGGAAAACGACAATTCGATTTTTGAACTATTCGATTCTGACTATTTGAACTTGAAACTGCTTTTATATATCAGCTTGATTATTTTTAACATTTCAATGTCCAATTTTTTTTTACTTTCAAAAGAAAAAAACAGCTTAATGTTATTTGTGATTGTTTGCAAAAGTTATTACCTTATCTTTAAAAAAAAAAACAAGGTGGATGAAATATTTTTTTGTTTTAAGATAAAAAATATAGGAAAAATCAAAATTTTCGTCTTTTTGATTTTGCATAATACTGCAACTCAGAAAAATCTCTTCTTTTTATTTCCAACTGAAGATTTCATCTACAATTCACAAGAGATCTTCAAATGGTCATACAAGAAGGCTTTATCTATAATTATCTGTATAAGTGAAAAAATTCAAAATAGAAATTTTGTGTTTTGTTTGTCTATATCGAAATCAAATGATTAAAATAAAAAGACAATGTCTGAAAGTGCAATGGCAAATGAATGATTCTGAGTGAAGGGAAAATATACGAAATCAAGGTCAAAATTTTTTCACAAACGTGATTTGATACTTATGAGGGAATTAAGGGCTAAAAATATATTTTAGTTTTAATGTAATTTAATCTAAAGAAATTCATTATCGATATGAATATACCACAGATTAAATTTTCTTCAGTTTCACTATTTTACCAAATTAAAATCTTATCAAAACAATTGAAAGTAAACGTAATACACGCAAAGGAGGAAAAAGGAATTATTTAATTCTTAAAGCAATGCACTTTACTCATCATTTCATAAATACTATATTCTATCATTCATTCAAAAATGATATTAATTTGTACACCTTTTTTTAAGGACGTGTCATTGCATGGGTATTAGCAATGCAGTGATTTAAAAGACTTATAAGAATTCAACTAAAACAGATATTTAAAATGCTTTGTAAGTAAACATAAATGGGTTTTTTTTTTGGGGGGGGGGCAAACACAGAGTATTTTCTATATTGAAAATTCTAAAATTGATATAAAAATAAATCCATTTACAATAATTTATTTTTCAATTATTCTGTTTTCTTGGTGTTATCTGGATACTATTTAGTAAAACAATTATCAATTGGTCATTGTGATGAAGATAATAACCCTTCAAATTTTTTTCAACAACCACATCCTTAACAATATTTTGTGTTTAACATGTATTGAAATAAAAATAAACTAGAAAAAAATTCTACAATTATTCTTTTGCTTTATATAAATGAAGCCAGTGGTATTTTAGCACGAGAATAATAAGATTCTAAATCTTACAATGTTTAATAGCTTATAAGGCTAATTGTAATAATTTACCCTGCTTTTAATTGTAATCGTCTATTAAAAACATTGCATATTCCTTGTATTAAAGCTTACTGACTTTTGATGTAAACACACTATGCACCGTCAGAAATATAAATAAAAATATTCGATCTTAAATTTGTCATTTTTAGATAAAATAAATCATAAAATTATCGAAACCTATCCATAAAATTAGTTTCAAACATTTTGAAAAAGTAGTATTTCTTATCCTCAAGAAACATTTTTGCCTTAAATTTATGAAAGCAAGAAAATTATAGCGGGATACAAATTCTTTTCAAAATAGAAATCACAAAACCAACAGAGATACAAAAACTTTTTTATTTTTCCTAATTTTACTGAAAAAATATGTTCAAATAATTTTTTTTTGATTTTCAAACTGAATGAATTTTTAAACGGACTTTACATCTACTTTACTGTATTATTATTTTTGTTCGAATATGAGTTGTGAAAGAAAGAAAGAAATACATCTTTTCTTATTACTCAGAATATCATCTAAACTTTTTTATGATGCTTATCAGCTTCCGGTATTATGTTAAAAAAACACTCTTATTTCTCACTAATCTAAAGAATTCTTGATATTCTTTATGATATAGTTTCTGAAAATGACTAATAGTTCTTTTTTGATTTGCAGTTGTGTGTGACTTTTGACTAATTCTGTAAATTTATAAATGCGCAAATAATCATTTTTTATTGAACGATTGCGATACTATGGGAAATAGTTTGAGGAAGTAACATAAAAAAAATAGGGTTCTTACAATGTGTATTGTTCTTAAATAAGAAGTAAAATGATATATAAATTCAAAAATAAGAAGGAAATTTATTAAATTCGTGTTAAATTTAAGTTATGTAAGAAGAAAATTAAGAATTATAACGTTTCGTATATATATACACGCGTCGTTTATTTTAATTAACTAACATCTAAAAATGCTGATACATCATCCAAAATAATCGTTCAAATCCAGTGATTTACAAGTATCAGGAATAAAAAGAAAACTTAACAGAAATTATTTAACCAATGAAACTGTGCTATTTTTTTAAAAATGTAGTCAAAATTTTTTATCATAGTTTTTGAAGAATGAAACGTGAAATAGAAATTAAAGATACGCATGTAAAATATTAAAATTAGATATTAGTATTGTATTCATAAATATTCAACGCTTAAAAACATATTAAGTAGAAAAATTAAAAATAGTTTATGATGGGCAAAATTAGTGGCATATATTTTTCCTTAATATATTTTACAATGCAAAATATTGTATTTGCTATTAATGAGATGTTCCCTAGTATTTATTATTTTGTAATTGCAAAAATAATGCTGATAATTCAGTATGATTAATAATTTCATAGTTTCTTGCTAATTGCAAAAAGTAAAAAGAAAAAAAAAAGCTTTCTTAGCTAAATGCATTTATTAAAAGTTCAGTTGTTATAAAAATAGGAATTGAAATTAAGTCGAATTACATTAAGATTTTTTTCTCATTGATAAAAATTTATATATATTTTCAGCAGATTTTCCAAAAATCTTTTTTTTTTTAATTTCACGAATGTTTAAAGTATATTAGAACAGTTAGTGATGATATTTAATAAATAAATAAATATCTATTTAAAAAAGCAATACTTCAATTGCAGACAAACCTCTGCAGAAATTTTTTAATTCAATATATATATCGTATGAATCAGCTTCATTAATTTGACATTTGGATTATATTTGAAAACATAGAGATTTGTACAAGCAAACTACAAAATAATATTGATAGGAATACAAATAAATGTGTGTGTATCTTTTCTTTACAGTAAACCATTTTAAGAATGCAATTTCTAATATAAGTTTTAACGAAAATTTTTTTATCAGTATTATATGCATATATAAAATCTCTCACAAAAGAAATTCAATACATATAAGATAGTTTAGTAAATAAAATTCTTTACAAATGATGAATGAAATTCCTCTTGTCTCAGTGTCTTTAAATATCTTAGTGCCGGTAATTTTTTTTTTTTTTTTTTACATTCGAAATTGCTTTAATTATTAGTTTGAGTACCTTAAAAGAAAACTCTTCTTGTTGAAGGTCTATGAATAAACTTAAAAAATCACAATAATGAGACATTTAGTTATATATTAATCAAGCAACAAATAGTGCATTAATCTTTAGTGAACAAATTCTAACTTATATATAAATTATCTTAAAATATCTTTCAATTAAATTTGAACGTTTCCTTGAAGTTGTTTTCTTTTTTGAAAAATTTTACTCTGTCTTGATGTTTTTTAAAATCCAAAGCTCCTGTCGGAAATATACATAAACTTACTTTTTTTTTTTATAGAAAATATTAAAACAATAGAAAAAAAAACTTTTCTAGAAAAAATATCATTTCTTTCTTATTATTAAAAATTATGCAATATCTTTTCTGTTTAAAGATTTTTAATAGAATTTTACCTTGTGAAGCTTGAACGATATGTTTAAAAACAGAATTATACAAATTAAGATTAAATATTTCAAGATTTAATCTTAATTTTTTTAAAATTAAGATTTCAAGTATTCAATATATTCTTCAAGTATTCAATATATTTCAAAATATTCTTGTTGATATCTATTGTTTGCCATAGGTAAAAAAGGAGAAATTGCTCAGAGTAATTTTTTTCTGAGTGAATAAATGTTTTCTGTCTAAAGTGGAAGATTTAATCAACATGAATAAAATAAAACTAATTATTTAAATGATACACAAATACACACACACAAATAAAACTTATGTTTCTACTTCAAGAAAAAAAAGATAAAAGTTTCTTATAAAATTAATGAAAAGTATATATTAATGTGTTAGTTATAAAACACAACATTTGAAAGACATCCAGAATTAATTGTAAGCAGATTATAAAAAGATTTAAAAATTAAATTTCATATTATTTGTCATCTCAAAGTACTTTCATAAAAATTTGTACAGTCAGGGAAAAAAAAATTATAATTCTGAGGGTTTTGAAAATCAATTAATATTTAAGTAAGTATTTGTGAAAAAGGATAAGAGAGAGAGAGAGAGAAGGAGGGAGAGAGAGAGAGAGAGAGAGATTAGTTTTGTAAGACCACTGATTTCAGGTGACAATTGTATTACGATAAATCATGAGTGTAATCTGTTAAACTCTTTAATACCTATTCCAAATTTCATTTGATTTAATAAATAAATTTAATAGAGTTTATTACTCTTCATTCCCCAATGTTTTATTTTAATTTCAGCAGCTGACCTTTAGATAAAATACAGTACCAAAAATTGTAATTAACCTTATAAATCATCTGGAAGTGTGTTGGAGGTGGTTTGACTCGATAAATTAAGTTTCGAACTGTCTTAATAGTGTTACTTTGTCGCTGTTTTTACGTCATTCGGAAGCTGTATCAGGAATTTGGCTAGACTTTTTGTGAAAGCTCTTTTCCACGGAGAAACTTTTAGTAAACAAACAGATGAAAACACACATACCTTCTCCGTGTCTCTCTCAGCTGCAAAGCCAGCCGCCATAGCATTGGAAGCCTTCACTTCCCCATTCCGAACATGCACGTGCACTCACACCACAGGTCTTTCTTACTAGTCATACGATTGCTCAACACTTGTTAACAATCTCACTACCGTGCTGCTGCCGTCCTCATCCCACGTTACTCTTCTTCTCCAGGTTTTCCCTTCCTTTTTCTCTTTTGGTTTTGTTTTGCTCCTTCGCGTCCGAGTCAGAGAAATCACCCCCTCTTTCCAGCTCTTGCCTTTCTCTACTGTATGCTTTTCGACGTGACGGAGTGAGAGAGA
Source organism: Trichonephila inaurata madagascariensis (assembly GCA_019973955.1). Taxonomy (NCBI): domain Eukaryota; kingdom Metazoa; phylum Arthropoda; class Arachnida; order Araneae; family Nephilidae; genus Trichonephila; species Trichonephila inaurata. The sequence goes on from BMAV01000420.1 coordinate 831,622, forward strand.
AAACGGGGGTCGTAGATCGACGACCCCTCGTAGCCAATAAGAAACGTGCACAGGCCTTCTCATCCAATGGGGGGAGCGTGTGTGACGCGAATAGCCTACGTTTTGAACCAATGGGGGTGGGGAGTATAGGGATTCCCTTATATCTCCACCTACTGGTTTTGATTTATTTCATGCAGCTTTTGCTGTACTTATGCATCGAGATGGTGAAGGTGACAAATTTCCTTTTCTCCGTGTGCCAGGGAATTCGGGGGAGTTGACTTATTGGACGTAAATAAGTATCCGGAGAAATCCCCTTATAATAATAGTTAAGGGATCGAAACTTAAGGGATTTTTCACGATTGATCGACCCAGTGGGTTTATTTCATTAAAATTTTAATGCAAAAAGGGAAGACCACAACAACCTTTGCCAAATAAATAATTATTGTCTGGATCGATGTGTGTTCAAAATGTTTTAACCCATTTCGCCTCCTTAAATCAACACATTATAGCTTACGAGTTAAATTTCAATCATAAACAATAAAATCAAGAGAAAACGGTAATATTTTAATTCAACCAATAAATCTGGGGAGTACAGGGATTTCTTTATATCTCCATCTACCGGTTTTAATTTATTGTAAGCAGCTTTTACAGTGTACTAAACTTTTTTTTAAAAAATTAGTAATGACATTTTACACGCAAAATATAAATATAAGTAGTTATTGTAAATTTTGTAATTCAATTATTATTTTTTTTTTAATTTGAAAAACTTAACAAATTTCATTCGTTTTTCACAATCCTGATTTCTTACCCATAGAAAAACATGTAATATTTACCCTGATTTAAATTTACACTAAAATCATTTAATTAATACCCCAAAAAATAAAATAAGTATGCAAAATTGTTCATATAAAAGAATTAATAATGATATAAAAAAAGGAGACTTGAACCACACTCATTCTAATTGTATATAAGCTACTTAAATTGAAGTATTGTATTTACTCTGGTTTGTGTTTAACTAATGGGAATTCTGAAAAACGTTGCTATAAAAATATACCTATTGGTAAATACCGAAGGCATTTAAGGAAACACCCAATAGCAAAACTCGAAAAGTAACACAAACCATTCCAGAAAATAAACAATTATCCCTACTTCCTCTCCCCACCCTCTTTCTCTCACTGTCTAACATTTATCGTTCATTTCTAAAACTCTCCTTAAACGGTAATCAGTGAGGGATGTGTGTGTGTATTTTTTTCCTCTCTCTCCTCTTTTCCAATTCTGCGTTCTAAGTCTCTTTCTCCTTTTGACTGAGCATGACGCACTAGTGGTCTTCTCATCAATCAGTGAAGGGGGGATAGCGGGAAAAAAAATCGAGATGGGGGATGCCTGGATTTATCCTGCTGTCCCTCCCTGCCTTATGCACCCCACCCTTAAAAAACCCCGCACTCATTTGCAGAATGCGCGTCGCTTGGTAGTGGAAAACCACAAGATACAAAGAACTGCTGGATGCCTTTTCACTCGTGGACAGTTTAGATCGAGAGTCAAATGAGCCAAGTGGGAAATTACGATTCTGCAACAGCCTCGATTGGAGAGTAAATAAATGGGAAAATCAATGACTTACGTTAATAGAGATTTGCAATCCAAATAACGAACTGTGTATGGGCGTCAGTTTGAAGAATGGCCTAAGTGGTGCCTTGTTCAATGAAAATCAATTTTTCACGAAAGCGAAACAAAAGAGGGATAGGAAAAGGTGTTTTACAACCGCCAAACACACACACACACATATGTGTGCGTGTGTATGTGTCATAACTTATTTACTTAAAATTCGAATCTTATACATTTTCTCTAAATCCCTAATTTCGAATACTCTATTTCGAAACATTTCATCTCGCATTAAAGGATTAAAACCTATATTTTGACAGACTTATTATAGTAACTCTTCGTTAAAAGGATTAGACCTTGAATTTTGGGCAGATTTATTGGCTAGAATATCATAATACTTACACGTGCCTTACTAAGCGCGGGGGAAACTTTCTCTAAAACACTGACGTAATTTCTAAAAATAACTTATTCGTCACTTGAATACGTGACTATATTCTTAAATTACGTTTTTCTCTGTTTTTCTTTGAACATTTAAATCTATAAAACGAATAATCTTCTCTCTTGTTATTTTGCAGCTGAGTTGAGAGCAGGCTGAAATTAAATCTCCTGATGTTAAAATTAAATAAATGATGTTGGGATCAATATCAAGAAACTTTTTTTACTGCCACGATATAAACATAGCAGACTTAGAACTGCTTTTTTAGTTGGGTTGATTGCACAAAATTTTCAACTATTGACTGAAAAAAAGGTCTTTCGATTTATGAAATTTGAAATGTTTCAGGCGAAAAAAACTTTACACGTCCCAGTTCGGAAAAGTTTTGAGGCAAATATTAATACAAAATTTATGAAAATGAAGAAAGCATCCAAGTTATTGAGACATCATCAAGAAAAAAAGACTGAAATGGTTGTCTCTTGGAACAAAGAGTGGAAGCAAGCTATATTTTTTTGATGAAAATAAAATTAAGGTTAACGACCGTGATGAGTGCAAATATTTTTGGAACTTAAAAATGTTTTAATCAACAAATAAGAGGAGGATTAGTAACGATTTTGGTAGCCTTTACACATGATGAATTTTATGACAAGTGAATTTCTGGACATACGAACACTGAAGTTGAATACCGCGCGCGCGCGTGCTGCAGAATCATTTTATAATGTCTGGGCATTTATAAAGAGGTACTAACTGGATATGCGAATTCGATAATGCTTCTGGTCATACATTTCGCACTCAGGAGCGGTTTAAAACAGAAAAAATGTGTTGGTATCACCAAGTCAAAAGCGAGACAAGCTCAATGGCGTACCGATAGACGCGGGGAGGGGGGTGGGGGTGAACGGAGGTTGTAGAACTTCCTAGTAAAAACTCTTGATATTGAAATTTTTACTACATCATTTCTAATAAAATAAAATTTCTGTATTGCATCCATTTTCAGAAGAGAAAAAAATTAATATTCAAAATTCCATATTCCACATAAACATTCTTTTCGTCTTGAAAATAAACAATGAAATTAATTTTGAGATGTGAATTGAAGTGGGAGAACTTTCCTTCTTTCCTGTGGAAAATTTCTAGCAACACTTCTGCTTGTGCCCCAGAGAAAACATCGGGGCTTAAGCACAAGTGTAGCCAGACATTTTCCACCGGCCGCACGTATATTTCTCCCAAAGTTTATGTTAGTAATAAAGATTCTCCCTGCCAAGGCCAATGAGTTGATTAGATTTAATTTTAATTTACATCCCACTGCGAAGCAACACGAGGGTTAGTGGCAACGGTTGTCGTAATTTTGAACCTCGGTATTATGTCGAGAACGACACCTGAGCTAGCAACCCGATCACCTCTATACCAAGTTTTCCGGAGTACTTTGTGACAGCGGTAGCCTAGCAGTCAAAGTCATGAACTCGTGGCAGGCATGTCATGAGTTCATGCCTGGTAACACTGAAGACCCGCCGTGCAGAGGGGCCGATGCACATTAAATATGTCGAGGTTCAAACGTCCTCACGTTGGTGTGGTGTGGAAGTTAGAAGAGGGGGTGTCAGCTGATATGTCGTTCTCGTCACTTAACCATGGTTCAAAATTACGAGGTCCGTTGCCAATAGTCCCAGTGTTGCTTTGTAGTGTGACCTAAATATAACTCTAACTCGGGAGCACTTAGAAATTCGACAGATATAACGTGCATCAAACTCTTTACTCGGCGGGTCTTCAGAGGCCCAAGGTTTCAAACCCGTGACTCGACAACCATGACCATTCGGCTACCGCGGCCATCTAATGAACTGAAAGTAGCCATTGTGAAAAAATGGCACAATATTTCTAAAATTGAACATTACCACTATCCTTTCAATGAAACGCAGAGTGTTTGAGATTATCAGGAAAAATATAGGATCAATATCATATTAATTAAAAAAAAATTTGTTTTAGACATATGATCTGATAATTTGTGAACAGTACATTTTTCATCTATTTCTAATATCTCTTTGTATTGAATTACTAAAAATTTTTGAAGCCAAATTGTAATAAATAGATTTAAATAGTATATCAACATTTAATATGCTATTGATATAAACTTTTTTTATTTCATAATTTCCACAATTAAAGCGGTCTTATAATTTGTTTATAGATTGTATGTCTATAACATATATGTATCAAAAACCATTTAGTTAATACTGGAAATTTTTAAATAAAAAGTAAAGCTATAAATAAAAATAATAATATGTCTTCTAATATAATATGACTTGATAAATTAAAACAATATAAATTTTCAAAAAAAAAAAAAAAAAAAAAATTACGCCTTGAGAATTGGTTTTATATATTTGCTGAAAAATAACAGAAAATTTTATGATAAAAATCTGATCATCCAAGATAAGAAATATGATTATCTATGACAAGAAATATGATTAATGTTTACTTATACAATCTTTTAGTTCATATTATCAAAGCCTCCACCCCCTTTTTTTAGTGATTAAGCCTCTTTGGATGGTTTTTTATTTTTCAGAATTCGCTTTGCAAAAACTTTGAAATATAGCAGTCCATTTGAAAAGAAAGCTAGAATTAAATAAAATAATTATTATTAAATGAAATAATTCACAGTTTCCCCTTTTCATTTTGATACATTTTGCAAATTAATTGCAATATTCCTGATAGAAATTAAAAAATTTTTTCCACGAATAAAAATAACAGAGATCAATAAAAAAAAGTGTTGCAAAAAATGTAATTAATAAGAAATGTTCGCAATTAATCATAAGTATTGAATATATATAATTGTCATCATGATTCTCAATCGGTTTTGGCATCCGTTTTACCGCTATTTCATAAGCAGCAGGGGACCGTTTGCTCACGGATAAACACCTTCCACTTTCAAAAGCAAAGAATGGAGCCGTTCTAAAAAAAGAGTTGTCATGCACAGTTGTCAAACGCAGCAACAAGTGATCCGTGAGCAAAGGGATGAAGAGAGGGGGATCGGAATTAATCCTTTCGAACCCAATCTATTCGGAGGCGGTAGGGGTGATATGTGCACTGACGCTTGAAATTGAGACTCCCATTACGCATTTAGCGGTAAAGGATTTTGGCTGACGAAAAGCTATGGACTCAGCAGGAAGTTACAAATTAACCCTTACAGCGATTATCCACTTCCCCCTTCTAATGTATTACCCCTTCGGGCCTTTTTTGACGTTTTATGTATGCAGCTAGCGCGTGTGCTTGACGCCAGTTTGGCGAAAGGTTGGCGAGCATGGCGATATGACACTCGTGAATTTCAAATGTAACGCAATTCTTAATTTTCCGCTGCTCATTTTGATGAACGTGAACAAATAAATTTTGAAAATAAAAAAGTTTTTGAATTTCTTTTCGAATTTTTTTTCATTTGTTTTAAAATAAACAGAACACAAATGTGTATGATGCACTTTCACTTAAGATTCAAATTTTTATAAAGTAAAGCAGTATATAGCGTAACGTACCCACAACCCCCACATCGCGGAGGTGGGGGGGGGGGCAGGATTCTAGGGGCCCCTCATATTCTCCGTTACGCCACTGAAGTAAAGTCCAGGGGCGTAGCTACCACCGTATCAATGATATGGGGCCCCAACATGAGTAAGCAAAAAGTCGTAAAATGCTATCAATAATCCCTTTAACATAGCTCCTATTTCGAAAAAAAGGGCCCCTAAAGAATTTTGATGCAGAACTCATTCAGGACTAGCTATGTCACTGGTAAACGCATTTAAGTTCTGATTGAACTATATTGATTTAAAATGTATTTTGAGATATTTGCATTTGGAAAAATATAATTTAATAATTTGAAATCATTTAATAAACGAAAAATATCCAAAATGTTAAAAATTATTTGATTAGATGTTTCTCAGTAATCTGCAGAAAATAACTTTAAACTGAGATTTATGCATTCAAACAATATAAATCGAAAAAACACATATTCATTATGCATTAAAGCATTAAAGTTACAAATTATTTTTTGATATTTAAAGTAATCCGTAAAAATGATTTTTGTTATTTTTTTCAATGTTACCTGTAAATATTAGTTTGCCTTAAAAATAGAAATTAGCTTTTAAATAATTTTTTCTCCCTTTTTCAAAATTTTCTTTTTCTTTACTAATGTTTTTTTACAGAAGTTTGATCCGAATTTTTTTGATCATTGGAAAGCAACAATCGAGCCAAAAAAGGCGATAAAGCTGGTGTGAAAACAACCCAACTTGCTTTATTTCATGGAAGAGGATTTCAGAGGGGTGTTGCATAACCCCATCACACTCTTCTCAAACTACTCTTTCTATTATTATTATTTATTTTTTTTTTCCTGTCAGAATTTTTTTCAACCGTGAAAGTGATGAAGCACCTGTTTAACTTTTTTTTTCTTTCGTAACCAAGGATGTCTGGCACGTTCGATGCTTATGAACCCTTTGGCGTTTCCGGTATTTTATTTTATTCTTTTTTTAGTTTCGCTTTCTTTCCAAACGGTTTAACGGTTGGAAGGTCAATGGCATGAGTTGAGTAGGTCAGTAGCGTAGTCAGGAAAAGGAGTAGTGTGTGATTTAAAAAGATGACTTCTTAGTCCTTGATATATTCAGTGCTTTTACTTTTTCACTAACGTTTGAAAAAAAAAATGAAAAGACCTTTTAGACTATTATTTCTATTTTTTGTGGGAATATAAATTTGTTTTCCGATTACACAGATACCGATTTAAACAAACAAATGTCGGATGAATTTTAAACACAGTTTTTTTTTTTCGTTGTTGTTGGCGGTAATGTTTTATTTTAAGCGAAATTTTTATCAATAAATTAATTTACTGGGGACTGCATTTTAGCAACTTATATATAGCCTTTGCAAACACGGCAAATCAGTGCTAGTTCATCAATTGGGCACTAGGAGCGGACGTCCAGTGGCCCGGGGGGGGGGGGGGCAGAAGGGCCCGGATAAGCTGGACTTAACCAGATTTTTTGGTTATAAATTTTGATCTTTCAATGCCACGGGGGCCTGTAGATCTGCGCCCTGGGCCAGAAATATGCTTAAATCGGCATTGCGGCAAGTCCCCAAATGTGAGAGCCATTTCGTGAAGGCACCATCTAGTTCCGGCCTCATCTTGATCAAATTTGACGCTTGAATTTTTAAATCAAGCTCTTGTGAGATGCTAAATATTGTCGTGATTTAGTTTTGCCGACATCACCAGAGCCAAATTGAAAACTAAGGGATCTTTTACATGCCACATAATCATATGATATGCATGCCTACGATTTTCGCATCCAAAAAATGTATCGACTCCAGCGGGGGTCGAACTTGCAACCTTAGCCTTACAAAGCGGGCATGCTAACTCTAAACCACTAATTAACGCACATATGAATTTTTTAAGGGGGTGTCCAGGGTCGAAAGTCCACCATTCTTGTATCATGCTCCTTTTGATTTTGTCGATTTTCGGCAACAAAAAACAATAAAAAACTAATTATTGAATAAATAATTAGCATTAATTAATGAAATTAATCATTAATAACAAAGACTTCATTAAATTTTGCTTACTATATACTTAGAATTATAATCAATGGGGAAAAATCAATAGCTTTGGGGGGACCCCTAGCCCCACCCCTTTGTGTGCGCCATTGAAGCCACTCAATTTTATTCGATTGGATATTATTCGAACTTTTTTTTTTCACAAGGAGATTTTTTTACAGAAAAAAGATTACATAAAAGTCTTTTTTTTAAGCAGAATTTTTAAAAATCATAAGATGCTAATAAATAAGATTAAACGATAGTGGAAAAACATGAATGTTTATGCTACTCTCTCTAACTATAAACTCTGCCCACACTTTTTAATTATTTGCGACAAATTTTGTTTCGTTTTTTGTGTAACTCAGTTTATTTGTTTCATAATTATAAATGCTGTATGAATGATCAAAGATATTTTTCCTTCACAGGACGAAAAGAAGTGACATGCAATTCTTAAAAAAATAGGCTTAATTCTCATTTGCATCAAAGACAAACTGCTATCAAAAGGAGTTAATTGTGTAGCTAACCATGTAAGCTTTCGAAATAAAGAAATAAAAGCAAGAGTTTAAAATAATCGAATCTGTAATAATACAGAGCATAATTTATTTTATTGCTCTGATATGTGGATCAATACAATCTTTTATTAGTGATGTGCAAAGTAAAAGTTATCCGAAATTGCGTATATTATAGATGAGGCCCGGGGAAAACATAAGAGTGTGTTTTGGGGTTCGGAACCCCTCCCATACACCAAGAAATTTTTAATTTTTAGCATAAAGATAAAGCCTCGGTCCTTTTATCAACATGTTTCTTAAATTGTAAATCTCTCTCAAAAACGTTGTCTATGTACTCCATTGGAATAGGAAAATAATTAACTTTTGAAGGCAAATATTGATTAGCTGGATTTCCCACGCACTGCAAAGTGCATAAAAGAGGAGGGGGGAGGGGGTCCGTGGATCCGAACCCCCCCTTCCCCATATCCCTTCACTTTTTTTTGTTGATGATAATCCTATGTATATTGTACTTAAAATTTAACTAAGTGTTTTGTTATGAGCAAAATTTACAGCATTAATTAATGCTAACTATTAATTCAAAAATTTCTTTTTTATTGTTTTTTGTTCCAAAAGTCGACAAAATCAAAAGAATATGTTTGGCGGCTTATTGAGGTATAATACGAGAATAGTGGACTTTCGATCCTGGATCCCCCTCCCCCCTGAAAATATTTTGTTTGTGCCACTGCCAAGTAGTTAATAAAACAGAAGACATTACGATGCATAACTTCTACACGAATGTAGTTCCATCGACCAACGGGGATTGTACCAATATCTCACTGACATATTCGCGCAGTCACCATTCGAGATGTCACCACTGAGCAGATTTCACCATTTGAGAGAGGATGCAAGATTTGGGTTGGTGCGATACTACCATTCGACAATATTGGTAGGAATAGATGAACCGTATTCATACAGAGCGTCAAGTAGGTAGCAATCGACTAAGAGCGACAACAGAATGAGAGTGATTGTTCGATCGGCAATATCAACCCTAGATGCTCCTTTATCAACGATCCGTTATGTGCCAGGACACTAGTGACTGTGATGACCATGGATAGGCGACTGAGTGAACGGGGTTGAAGACATGGAGGACATTGCTCTGACTACCTCTCACCGTCGCACACTGCAAGGTGCATTTGCAGTGGTAATGGACGTATTCTACCTGAATCTCAAGAACTGGAGTAAAATCATTTTCAGCTAGGAGTCCTGCTTCGAACTAAAATTCGACGATCAGCAAAGACATATCTGTAGACAACTGGAGCAACAGTGGGATATAATCACCTGATTGTCATTCATTACACAACCCAATAACCAAGAGTTATGGTACAGAGCAGTGATCCCCAACTCCCGGGCAGCATACTGGTACCGGTCCGTGGATCAAATAGTATTGGGCTGCACAAGGAATATTAAATTATTTCTATTTTATTTACTGTGGTGGATTTCTCTCGAGTTTGTGCGACTTTTTATGGAAATCACTTTATATCTCATGTTAAATCACTTGTTCTGAAGGCATGTGCGTGTGTTTAAATTAAAATTATTAAATCAAAACAATCCAAAATAATCAATTAACGTCCCCCTTCCTCAGCGGACCTCGGTAAAATTGTAAAACTTTGACTGGACACCAGCAATAAAAAGGTCGAGGACAGTGGCGTAACGTACACCCTCGCATTGCGGTGGGGCCCAAAGTTTGACTGATGCTAAGTACGTATTTGAGCTTGGGGTCCAAAATCTCAGTTTGCAGGGATCCCTAATATTCTCCGTTACGCTACTGGTTGAGCAGCACTGGTATAGAGTACCATTCCATTTGATAGGCAGGCCCTTTTGGTTGTCGTATGTGACATCCTTATAAAACAGTGGTATATCAACGAAATTATATGCTCCGCAGCATTGTCCTTTCTTTCACGGACCCTTGGCTTACGTTTCAAAAGAATATATTCGGTTCAAATTTCTACACCTTATCTACGGGCTTCTTCCGTACTTCCTTGATTAGCGCCCGATCCCCAGATCTGTCCTCAATAAAGAACGTTTGGGTTCTGATGAGCAAACATCTCCAATTGTTATTAAATCACACCTATCTAACACTCTAACTGGAATGTGCATGACAAAATTTCCACACAAAGGCAATAGCTTGTTCTACGAATCAATGCTCCGCTCTATAGCAATTTGTACCAGGGCTAAAAGTGGGCTAACGCTTTATTCATAATTTTTGCACTTGCAGCTGTACTTTTTCTTTCTTTTTTTTTTGGAATAAAACATTTAATTTTTGCGATAGCGTTTCATTTTCAATGCATGTACTGATCACATCTACCGATTGTCATACTATTCGGATATCTCCTTGATTCGTCGCTTTTAAAGTTACAGTGTATACATCTATTTTTGAATCTTTTGGAAGGAAAATGTTTAAAGTTGCTATAAAAAATGAATAACAAATTTCAAATTTTAATTAGTAAATTTAAAGTAAATGACAAATGGTAACAAATTTCAATACCATGTCAAATAAGTGTCGGTTCTATTTTATTTATTTATTTATTTTTGCAAAAGATATTACTTTATTATAAAACAAGTGACAAGAATATTGAGGTATTCTTTAAAAGGATTTCTACAACAATTCGGATAACCAAATCTCTAGGAAATAAAACCAGACCCTTTACTTTTGGAGGCTCCAAAAAATAAATATCTATGGACAGGTAAACGGATGAAAAGTACGGAAATGAAATGTAGGTTCTTCAAATGTAGGTCAAGATCTCACAGAAATTTTATAGCAATATCCCCATTTTTGTTCAAGCACTGGTTTTATTACCCTTTTTGACTCCAGACTGTTAACAATGGCGAAGACCTTTTTTCCCTTCTCAATAGACGTCTGTTACGAAGAACGATAATCGAATGGGAAAACATATTTTTTCAGACAAACAAGTTAGCAGGCCTTTTTTGTGGTAAACAACATTAGAATCCACGAATGCCCCAAGGTACACATTACCCTTCATCTTCCCCCACCTTCCTACCCCACTTCTAAGCCCTTCACCCAATTGTCAACACTTAAGATTGATAGATCCAAAACTAAGTGTTAGAAATGCAGCATACGATTTTCAAACGGCTAGAGTTGATCAGATATATTACATTAATCCTTATTTATTTTCAATATGTGATAGATATTTTCTGACACCTGTTTATACTTGTACAAAATCTTTTTCAAGAATGTTCGTTATCAAAAAATTAATAAAAACTAGTGTTTGCATTATTTTCAAGGATTAAAATTGCAAATTTATTATGAAGCTCTATCACAGGGATGGCGGAGCAGTGGCACGCGCGCCATCAATGGCACGCGACACAATATTTTTGGCACGTAAGTGATCAAAATGGTTTCCATTTTACTTCAAAACAATAAAATTCTGTACAAAATATTACGAATAAGAGCGAGTGATCGGTCGAGAGGCGGCGGAAAATACATTCGTTTGTCATTCATTGTCTCTTAGTTACGTCTTGGGCTACAGGTGCTTATGATGCAAAATTTGTCTACGCATAGCATAGTCAATTTCGACGACACAACTGTATTTTAAAATTTATATATATTATTTTTATTATATTTATCATTTCTAATTATTATTTAACGTGGCTAGTTCAGCAAAAGAACAAAAAGCCAAGATAGTAAGTGTAACAGAAAATTTCAAACGGTGAATCTGGACATATGGCATGATTAGTAAAGGCGACAAAGCGGTGTGTGCTTTATGTTCTGGAACAGTGGTATGTAGAGCATCGTCTGCAAAACGGCATTTTGAGACAAATCACAAATCCTCTTGTCAAAAAAGTGAAACACAGCAAAAATAATTAAGTGCTTACAAACCATTTCGCAGATGACTTCAATTCAGCATGCATTCTTCTAAAAGTAACATCCTACAATCCTAATATAAGTTATTCGTCATTCACACAATCTACAACAAGAGAAGTCACACTAATGTTACTTTAATTGCATATATAGCTAAAACATTACAACTATACAGTGCAAAAGACATTTTTTTGTTGAAAATAAAGAGTTTTGAGTTGTTAGTGTTTAGTTTTATTATATTTTCCCTACAATCACAAGTCAAAATTATTTGACGGCACGTCTGTACCTCATTAAACACTTCTTTAGAAAAAATGGCACGTTGATCCATAAAGGTTCGCCACCCCTGCTCTATCGAATTTGGCTTCCACAGTAAACCTTGTCTGCTACCCGAAAAAAATTTGAAAGATATAAAAATAAATTAGTTACTAAATAAGGAGTAGTTATAGACAATGGAATAGCATTTCAACTGCATCAGTAGCAGCAGTACTAATTTATAATTGTTGTTCTAATTCCTATAGTTAATGATAAAAGAACCCTTAATTATTTCCTCAATATAATTAAATAATTTGAATAATATTCATTGCTATATATATGTTGTACTACCCTTTTCACAAATCATAAAGTTTCCAATATTTTTCCGGATTAAGTCGTATTGAAAAACTAGTCATGTAATAACTTAATCTTGAGTTCAATACAGTACTTTCTGTAAAGGTTCACTGACATTAAATGAAACTGAGATTAACTGGTAATAATAAATTTTTGAAATAAAAAAAAAATTCGTTCTTCTTTTCAAAACAATGTTTATTGGACACTGCAATTCTTTACATAATTAGTTTAATGCAATAGTATTAACATCAATAAAAAGAACAACAAAAGAGTCAAAATGTAAGACATAGGCTATCTAAATTATTTTCAGGAAAACTTAAAATATTGAATTCTGAGGGTTTTAAATTACAATGAGTAAATATAATTCTTTTATAACGAACATTTTCTCTTAAGATGTTTAAGATTCTGTACCCATTAGGGTCGATTAAATTGCCCAGAGATTTATTTACTTCTTGATCTCCTCATAAATAGATAATATTATTAAGAGCCGCCAGTAGCGCACATAAGGGAGGGTATACTTGTGTTCGAGCCCCCCCTTTCCCCATTGCCTTTGATATTTTTTTCGATGAATATGTCGTATATATGTAGAACGTAAATTTAATTTTAACTAATACTAATTTAACTACGAATTATTAATTAAATAATTGATTTTTTACTGGTTTTCGTTCTCGACAATCGACAAAATCAAAGGAATATATTTGGTGGTGTTTTGGGGTATGATATACGCGCGCGCGGGCGAGCAAGAATGCTGGACTTTCGACTCTGAACCCTTCTCCCTTGAAAAATTCCTGTATGCGCCTCTGAGAGACGCTATTAAGAGATTCAGCTGCCAATTTATCAACCGACTTAGGTATAAAAAGAAACAATCGAAATATACTTGTTTACATCGATACTCCTTCGATCATGATTTTATGGAATATAAACAAAAGGGTTATATTCATACAGAATTGATATTGCAAAAGATCACAATCACTAAAACATTGAAAGATACAATATTTGACGAAGATATTTAATCCCTCCCTGTTTTTTCTGTGTAAGGTTAAGTAGACATGTGTGATTTTACGTCTTTAGAGTTTTGTGATAAGACAAAGATAAAACGATAAAGACGAAAATAAAGTGGTTCTATAAAAAGACATTCAGCTGGGTTTTTTTTTTGTACGTGACTTGATAAGACCTGGACACTCTTTCTGATTTATATTAATTCCTATAATCTTGTATATAAACATTCTTCTCGCAAAAAATATTATATATCTCACAAAATATAAAACAATCGGTATTTAAGCTTCCTCTAAAACATATTCATAATAAGTTTAAAAAAAATTTTTAATTAAAAAAATAATTAGTTATCTGTAAGAATTCTAATTCAGTAATTTAATGAAAACATTTAAGAAATAAAGTCTCTTATTACGTCGCATAACTTTCTTATTTTGCATGCTTATAGTAAATAATTCTTTTGCCTTTCTTAAATGACGCAAAATAAATAAATAAAATAAAATAAAAACTATTTTAAAGAATTAAAGAAAACAAAAGTTAATAAGATTGATTTCCGAAGGCTCTGAAATAATTTGACCCCTTTCAAGTTTGGCATCTTTTAATACGTATAATTTTTTTATTCTTTACCCGAGAATTCTCTTTTACATGCATTCACTTCCAATCCTTGATATGTACACAAACCGTTTCAGCTGTCGAAAATTATTGCTATTAAGGCTACCTTCGGTGCGACAAGCTGTCGTGCTTGCGGTAAAAGCACGTCAGCTTGAACTAAACGCGAAGCACATTTACAGACAGAAAAATGTCTCAATTTCCATGGAAAGTTGCAATACTATAACTCATACATCTGTTAACAATATAATGCTTTTAAAAATTTCAAAATATTCCATGAATACTTTTTTTTTCGTTTTAATACATGGAGGCATAGCCCATTTAACATTACAATATAGAAGGAAAAACGTGAATCACTTTATAACAGAAAAAATGAATCAATTCAGTTAAAAATGGGAAGTGTGATAAAAAATACTGCTCTCAAAAGAATAGAGAAGCCAGAATATTATTTTTTTCATTTCTTTTATATCTGAAGAAATGTTCCAAATTCGGGTCCCATTCTTTAACATTAACCCAGCGCTTCTCAAACTTTCAATACTGGCGACCCAATTTTCAATCATAAATTTCTTCACGCCCCCTCCATACAATTACAATGCATTGAATTCTATAATACCGTATTTGACGTAAAGCTACAATACGGTTTTAATTGTAAACCGTATTGTTCACATTAGTAAGATAAGTATTAAATTATGTATATAATTTTGTACATGACAAGCCCATGGGAGTTACTAGTAATAATAAATTTGTTCTTAACTTAGTATTGATAAATTAATTATCAAATACATTGTGCAGTACTGTTGCATTTTTTTAAGTACATTATATCAGTGGGATGTGCATTATACTTTTATTACGTCAGAATGTATTTTGTTTTGCTTCCTTAGAGTAAATTTGTATTTTTTTAAGTATTTTATTTTTGACTTTGCGATAGGCTCGCGCCCCCGTGTAAGGTTATCATGACCCCCAAGGGGGCGCACTCCACAGTTTGAGAAAAGCTGCATTAACCGAAGGCAGTCTTAACAGGATAATTTCGGCTCTAATTTTGTTATACACACACATCGTAAAGACTACTCTGCATTATCTTCCAGTTTAAATTACAAACCAAGGAGCATATTTTTTTCCCCCTCATCCGCGGAAAAAAATATCCACTTCTAATAAAAATATAAGAAAATAATGAATACAGTCGGTCATCACGAAGGATTTCATAAAGGATTAAATGAAAAGATCGGGATTTGTGTTCAGAAAAAACGAAAAGTAGGTCACGGGAACCTTTTTCTCCTGCTGTAACTCATTACCTGCCCCTGCGCATTGTTAAACCTGCGTCTTGTTTACGAGTATTAACCGAACAGACGGACTCCTTACGGAAGGCTTAACGATTCCATGCAAGATTTCCTGGTGGGAGAGCGTACAAAAACATGAGTCAGTTGTTTACCGCTGAGAGGGTCCGAGTCCCCCCTTTTTTCCCTTCTTCCCTACAATACTCTAGGGAAAATAAGGGCAGTAGATTCCCAACCCAACAAACACCAGTCTTCAAAAATACAATCCTTTAAAATACCTTCGAATGTAGGTCAAAGTTGTTGACTTGGAAGAAATGTAGGCAAGTTTAAGATTCCTGAAAAATTTCGCAGTGTGGAAAGTTATACGAAGTATTATAGCAATATGTGAACAGTTGTTATACTTCAATGTTTATATATTTTTTAATATTTAGGTAAGAAACTTTTTGAGAATGTCCTTAATGAAATGTTATCTTTGTAAATAAGTTTTTTAAAAAAAAGAATATGGTTTACTCGTATGACTTAAGCTGATATGGTTTCTAGCTCAAAAATTGTTGTCTGGTTGAACTTGGAACTCTGCGATCAGAAGTAGAAAAGAGGAAACAGTTACAAATCAAATTACACTAATCCGATTAATCTTTTGATGCACAGTTTTTCAATAGTCGATATATTAGTTCCATATCTGGGTACCAATTTAAAATAAAATAAAAGAAACAGATATGGCTATTGATACAGGAATTGTTGCCATTAAAACATATTTTACGCGTTATAATTATTTACTTGCGATATTATGTATTTGAATCAATATAACAGTTATAACATTAACAGCGGAAAGTTTTATCTTTTTATAACTTTATGTTCATTAAGCATCTTTTAGATGAAAATGATGATCTCAAATCCCTGTAAGGGTTCATATTTTGTTGTTGTGATTAGCAATACTTGAACATAATATTTTTCGAAAGTTCAACGTGCACTCAGACACATGGTAGTCATAAAACAGATAAAGATTGTTATTATAGATTATCTGTTTTCTTTGCTGCAAATTATCTCAATTCGCTTCACTGTTAAATCCTGGACAAGACCAGAAATTTTGTAAATATTTTCTTAAAAGCCTTAGAGTTTTTCAAGAATTAAGTGCAATCTAATGCGAGTAATGAAATTTCAAGAGAAGTAGTATTACTCAATATATAACTTTAGTTTCAAAAATATTTTTCACACACTTGCATTTGAAGTATTCTGTAAATAAGATTGGAACAAATTAAAATTCAAGTCACTGATATTATTAAAGCTCAGAGGATCTTTTTTCACAGATATAATCAATATGTGAACCTAGAGTTTCAACACAGCTCATTTTAACCTTTGATCTGACAATGACATTCACATGATCCAAAAAATTAGACCTTTTTAACGTGAGGATGAAAAGATAATTGACGCATTGAACTCTGACCTATTTTAGTCACACATTTCAATAGAAATAATGATAAATAAGAAAAAAAATGAAATAAATTATTGATAAAAATGTTGACATCTTTGGAACTTTATGGTTATATACATGATCAGTTTATGTTGTTCGTAGATAAAAACATATTTCTGTTATTTTATTTCTTTCATTTTTTTTGTGTGTTCATAATATCAGCTTGCGAATATAAGCTAGAAGTTGCAATTGGATTATTAATTGTGGTTTTATTACTAAGAAAAGTTCCATAATGAATAATGGATTAAGACAGAAAAGGGGAGAGGAGACTAACTGTTTTATTTTGTAACACTGGAAACATCTTAATGCCGAATTCTAGCATAAGGCAACAGCACTAATCCTCTATATCCGAACAAGAATTTATCTTTTATATTTATGTTACCCTATTCGTCGCTATGAAGAGTAATCCACTCTTTCATATGAGTATTTATATCTTAAGAGAATATCTCTGATTTCTTAATCAGTGAATATTTATTAACGTCGTTTTCTAAAGCAACACGAGAATTAATGGAGATGGACTTCTTAATTCTGAGCTATGGTAAAGTGAAGAGGATGACATCTGAACTGCCGCCCCCTCACTGAACCTCCACACCACGGAAATGGAAGGACTTTGAGCTATGATAAATTTGCAGTGCATCAAACACTCTACTATGAGGATCTTTTATGGCCTTAGGGCTCAAATTCATGACTCGTTGGCCACGACTCCGTGACCAATACCACAAGGCTGCCGCAGTGTACCCTTCTTGACCAAACAATTACTAATAATACTTGATGAAAACAACATGACACTATTCCTACCAGTGCCTTAAAAGATTTAATATACCGGAATATTTTTTGGTTTATCTTGAATCTTAATTAGAAACCTAAATAGAGAGAGCGAGGAATATAAGATTCCTTTTTTCCTTAGTGGCATGACAGCCCAGGGTAGGCCTTGGCCTTCTCAAGAAGCCTTCTCCAGGCCAGCCTTTTTCCTTCTAGTGTTCTTCAGTTCCTAGTTCTCAAAGCTAGGAGATCTTTTTCCAGGTCATTAATCCATCTAAGATTTGGCTACCCTTTCTTCGTGTGCCAATTGGTTGAGCATTGAAGACTTTTTTAGTGGTGCGGTCTTCGCTCATTCTGATAACGTGACCTGCCCATTTAATTCGTTGTATTTTGATGAAGTTAACAATGTGTCAGATTCTTTATATGATTTATAGAGCTCGAAATTTGATCTTCTTCGCCATGTTCCATTTTCCTGAATTCCTCCAAAAATAAATCTTAAAATCTTCCTTTCGTAGATAATTGTCATGTTCTCATCTGTACGAGACATGGACCAAGTTTCACATGCATAAATTAATACTGATCTTAAAAGATTTTTATACAATAGAACCTTTGTTTTTCTTTAGATTAAATTTGATTTCATATATTTTCGTATTCCGTTAAGACATCTATTAGCCATAGTAATTCCCTTTTGGATTTCATTAGTACAATCGTTTCTATTGTTAATTTTCGAGCCTAAATAAGTGAAGCTGTCAGCAACTTCAAAACTATACTCTTCAATTTTAAAATGAGAATCATTAAAACAGGGTTGTGTACCAGGTAATTTGTACTCCAAATGAGCTATTCGGAAATATTTGTTAATGTCGTACTATAAAGCAACACATAGGCTATTAGGGACGGACCATTTAATTCTGAGCCGTGGTCAAGTGATAAGAACGACATTTAAGCTGGCTTTCTCCTCTCCAAACTATCCCCCCCCTCCCGCACTAATGGAAGGACTTAGAGCTATGACAAATTTAACGTGCATCAGCTCCTCTACACGGTGGATCTTCAGTGGCATTAGAGCTCGAGAACTCATAATGCGCCATCCATGAGCTCGTGACCGTGATCACTAAGCTACAGTGGTCACGCTTAGTAGATAAAATAATTACTAATAGTAATTGACGAAAACAACATAGCTTTATTCCTCTCAGTGTCTTAAAAGATTTAGTATTACACAATTTTTTGGTTTATCTTAAATATCCTATTAGAGATCTAAACAGCAAAAAATATCAGAATCTATTTAAAAAAAATAGAAGTTAATTTTTCATTTTTTGATTAGTTATGAACTTATAAACATTGTTACTTAACTACTGAAGTATGGTCATCGAAAAAAAAAAAAGGAAGAGCAAGAACACTGGTATAAAAAATTTACAACACGCATTGTGTAGTAACACAACGTATTGTAAATTTGTGCACCTAATGGGTTATTATACTCCATAACAATTTAAACATATTGAATCAAAAGAACATCTGATAATAAAATAATTGGATTTAAAATGCTTCTTTCTTTTTTCAAAATACCTGACAAAGGAAAGGTAAAATTTTTCGATAAATTGATTACAAATAGTTTATAATTACTTCCGTTTCTTTCATATATAGTTTAACCTTAGAGTTGACGCATATCGAATAGTATTAATCAGAGGTTTTCTATGTCCATACATATATTTCCAGTATTACGCAGATACTCTTTCGCAACCGCTCAAATCACCTTGAAAATGTTTAAAATAAGTGTGTTAAAAAAATTAGAGACATCTGAAAATGATCCATTTCTTTGGATGGGAGACGTTGTCTCAGGCAGAGGCAGGTGTTGCAATATTTGTTTCTTCCCATTGATTATTCATGCGAGAGGAAGGATACCATGTCCTATAAAAACAACTCTACCAGACATTTTCTGCATTTCGTAGAGTAAAGGTAGAAAGCGAGACCTTGGACAACATTTAGTCTTCATACATAAGACCACCTGTGTTTTACGATAGCCGAATCGAAGGGCTATTTTTTAAATATGTTTTCACAGCCGCGTCTTCAGAAACAGGATTCGAATGGGTAGAAAGAGTGTGTTATTTTCATGAGCTCAATAAATAGACTTATGAAATGATAACTCTTTTCAAGGTAAAAGTGAAGGAGCATTTAATACACCGCTCTGTTTATATTTCATTCGCTTTCGATCTATGAAACTTTTCACTTAAGATATCCGACTACCCTAAAATCATGATTTTTTTTAAAAAATTTGACAATTTCTTTAATAATTTTATTTTATAGGCCACCTTATTGGCTTTATAAAAATACCAAGTTTTTTTATTTTCCATTCACTAGAACAAAAACTATAAGTGTTTTAGTAAAAGCAGGTGCCATAACGATGTCAAACTTTAAAATGCGTTTTACTCTAAATGTGTTTTTTCCTGAAAGCTCAAACAGGGTCGGCGATTGCTCAAAAGATTTTTAAAATAATTTGCTGAAATTTTTTGTGTATGTTTCGTATAACAGTAGAAGTGTTTCGACCTTCAGATTTATCAATAACTGTTTCACTGTTTTATTACAAAATTTACAGCTTTTTATGTGTAATCATTTTTTTTAAGCAATTTCATATAAAAAAAAGCAATTTCATATAAAGTGCTCAAGTTTTTGTAAAAATTAAAATATCTCTCATCCTGAAAGTCAGTTTAAAAAGGAATAGCAAAGTAATACATCAAAATTGAAAAATTGAGAATTTATTCATTTACTATTTGTACAGAGTGGGCCCCCTTTGTGTGATTTTTTATCAATTTTTTCCCATTTTAGTAGTAATCATTTATTTTTCTCTTCTTAATTTTAGCCTTTTTTTTTCTTAAAATGTACTAAGCAAATAAAAAAACCACAAAAAAACTTCATGTCTCCATTTTTTTTAAAAAAAAGTTGTCGCAAGTAGTAGGGTATCTTTATACACTGAAACACATTTCGATTTGTAGAACCTGATAGTCAATGGGAAAACGGAAAAGCCTTCGAATAATAAAAGAGGGGGTGGGGGCGAAAAACAAAAGAGCACAAAATTTTTGTGCTTTACACAATTTAGTCATTTTAAAAACTATACATAAATATCTATTCATCATTTTAATTTTTTACTTATATCCTGGCATCGTATTGTACAATAAAGGATGAGTCAGAGAAAAAGAATTCACTTTATATTTCCAATGAGCATCATATTCACCAACACATGTATTCTTCGCCGATCTGAACTTCTGTTTCATGTTTTAAAGAATTCGGAAGAAACTGTTCGATTTTACAAGTGTCTGTTTTTTATAAAATGTGTAGAAATACAATTTCGAAGATAATATTTTTATCTTATTTATTTATTTTTTTATAATATCTTAATTGTATATTAAATCTTATGGAAATATTCGACTTCTATCAATAAGGCTATAGGAAATAATAACCATACCAACTTAGTTGAATGTTTAACCCCTAAGTACATTAACTGCTATTGCAAAAAGCTTAAACTTCTGTAAATTAAAAAGATTAAGACAATAAATGTACCGAAATAACCTTTTTCACGCTAGACAACACGGAGTATACTATTAATAATTTTGAAGGTTTTTAAAAAAAATATTCGTAAATCTTTGATGATCTTTAAAGATAAGCGTCCTCGAGGTTCAAATTTACGAGATATGTCGCCACTAGCATTCGTGTTTCTTCGATCTGCGATGTTAGTAACAATCAATAAGTTTTAAGATAAGTGAATATTCAGAGTTTCCTTGAAAACAAATATTGTTTTCTTAAAAAAAAAAAATGAAAATTCTTTTTGAAATATTGACGAAACCATGAATAGTAAGTTTTTAGTCTTAAATTTAACATTAGTGAATATATTAAATTTACATTTCTACTTATATTTGTTTCGTATTAAGTTATGTTTTACGTAGTACTTTTATGTCTTGGAAATTTTGTATAATTTATGATTTAAGTAAATTTTCAGAAAAGAAACAAATTATATGTGAAAGTTAAGGGAATTTTCAGATATAATTATATTAAAATTCATTAATGGACTAAATTCACTTCATGACAGTGGCGCACACAAGAGAGGGGTCCTGGGGGTCCGGATTCCCCCCCCCCAAAGCCCTTGATTTTTTTTCCGATTGATTATAATTCTAAGTATATAGTACGTAAAATTGAATTAAATATTTGTTATTAATGATTAATTTTATTAATTAATGCTAATTATTTATTTAATAATTAGTTTTTTATTGTTTTTTGTTGCCGAAAATCAACAAAATCGAAAGGAGCATGATACAAGAATGGTGAACTTTCGACCCCGGACCACCCCTTGAAAAATTTCTGGGTGCGCTACTGCTTCATGATATTTATTTTTACATCTTATCTGGTCTAATACCTATTTCTCACTCAAGAAAAAGCTTTTTTACATCTAAAAGTTTTAAAAATTAAATAAAAACTACTGATGAGTCAGTGCTTATATAATTTTAATTGCTATAAAAGAATTTCCTTTCTCTTTAACCACCAAATAAATTTATCTCCTTTCCTTTAACCACGTAGCAATGATCAAAGTTATTTTCTAAGGAAGTATTATTATTTTTGTATAGGTTAAAAAAAAACATGACTTTTCTTTCAAGATGAATTCATTTATAAATATACCACACACTTTAATATCAAATAAAACTTTTAAAGTAAGCAAAAAAAAAAGCGATGTTTTTTTACAAAGAATGTCTTTCTATTCAGGGGTTGTCAACAGATATTTCTAAAAAAAAATTATTTACGCAATCATGCGTACTTCCTGTGCCTGCTGTTTTCTAAAGCATCTTTGTTATAGCATTGCAACGACTTATTCCTACCTAAATAAGCAATAAAATATTCCAGACTCTGTTTTATTGTAATGCTAGATACATATCATTATTTCTCTTAGTATATTTTCTTTTAGCTCATAAAAATGATGGCTTTCATAATGGACAGAAATATAAGTATTTATTTTCGTTTGTGGCATTTTCATTTGAATTTGCTTTTTTCTTACGAATTTTAACTCAAGTTTAAAACAATTTGTGAATTTTGACTTTTATACTATTAATAAAATATTTTTCAGAAATTTTACTTACACAATAATATATCTCTTAATTGTGCAATTTCTTCTTAATTATACAAATAAAAACATTTTTTTTATATAGATTTTGATTACTGAAACTCTCCAAAATAACAAAAAGAATAATTTAGTACCATAAATTATTAAAAGCTAGTGAGGAAGCTGATGTAACTACATGTTTAAGCAAAATAGTTTTAATTAAAAAGAACACAGGGATTTCTTTTAATCAAAAAACAAATTTATAAAAACAATATATTTTTAAGCAATAGCAAATTAATAAATACAAATTTTGTTAATTAAAATTTTTTATAACGTTATCTATGCTTTTTATGTCAATATCAAAATACAACATGGGTTGTTACGAACTGGTCTTTATTTTAAGATTAGTCTTTTTTCAAATTTTATATGACTAATTTACATATGACTGTTAAAATTATTAATATGATATTTTCCAAAACAAGATTTAAGAAACTAAATCTATGAATTTTTAAAAGAATTTTTAAGGAAGGTATAAATAAAGTTGTTCCTTATAAAAGAAAAAGGAAGAAATAAATCGGTGATACTTTTGTAATAAGAACTTAAAAAACCTTGACAATATTGTAAGGCACTATAAAAAATAGAATGATAAAAAAAGTGAAGAAATAAATCGGTGATACTTTTGTAGTAAGAACTTAAAAAACCTTGACAATATTGTAAGGGATTATAAAAAATAGAATGATAATGACAATAGTAAATGATTAAATGTCCAGAAAAAAAATTTTTATCTACTTTTAAGCAACTTAAAATTTTATTATATATATATATATATATATATATATATATATATATATAT
>BMAV01000420.1:862866-888393 GCA_019973955.1 Trichonephila inaurata madagascariensis
AAAAAAAATCCCACTCATAATTATAAATCTAGATCTAGATTTTAATATTTTTTTTAAATATAAGAATAAAAATATTGGTTATATTGATGTTTATTCAAGTAATAAGTGGCTCATACTGGAACATTCAATTTAACATTTATTTCCATTACTAATAAAGCGAATTATACAAAAACAATGATTCAAAACAACATGTATACTATTTAAGGCAACCGACTACGTTCTGATTCTTGATTTTAAAAAAGCGCATAAATGGATAATTTTCATGATATTTAGCGTCACTTATATTAGAATACATGAATAAAATTGTTTAAAGAATATTATTAGAATAGAAAATTATTTAAATGTAATATTTTGGCAAAAAAAGGAAAGAATTACCTATTTTCAAAACATTCTCCTTTCATGAAAAATTCTTCTCTAATAATAATATTTTGCTTATACATAGTTAAGACTTCTCCAGGGGGTATGAACCAGAATGTTTGAAAAATTCAAATTATTATCAGAGTTACTACCAATTGAAATATTTTTATCGGTTTTTTTTCTTAAAATTTCTCCACTTCTAAGTTATATGTTTCAAAATCCTTGTTCAGGCTCTGGACATAGGTCTGAGGTATATATAGACAAAATATTATTATTATAGAAGCATTTTCCATAAAATGAGAATGTTTTGAAAGTAGGTCTTTCTATTTTCATTTTTTACCAAAATATTGCATCTAAAGAATTTTTTACTGTAATAAAATTCTTAAAACAATTTTATATATGTATTCTAATCTAAGTGACAATAAATATCATAAAAATTATCCATTTATACTCTTTTGCAAAATAATAGTCCCGAACGTAGTTGGATACATTAAAATGTTATGGAAAGAATGTTAAAGTTTTCAAAATTCATCACTTTAAGTTCATAGATGAATGTACTCAATTTTACAACATTTAAAAAACAATCAAAAGCATTTGATGATTTATAACACTAATTAATTCTTAATTTTGATTACATTAAATTAAGAAAAACTTTGATACAAAATATCTCTATTAGAAATCAAAAATATCAATCAAAAAATTTCTATTTATTAATTTTCGGAAAAAAAGGAGAACTTTTAAGCTTTCTTACGAAATCACATTAAACGGCATTTTTAACCAGAAAAAAGAAAAATCTCATTTCTTGGAAGATTTTCGGTCTTGACTCCATCTATTAACAAGATATTTTTTTCTCCAAATTTTCCTTTGCTTGGAAACCTAAATCAAGCGAAAACCCTTCCAAATAAAGATAAAAATCCTAGATTATCAGCCTCCTCCCTCACAAATAAACGAACGAGGGAGTAGGAAAAAAGAACCCCTTCGTAGCTGTTTCGCCAACTCCGTCCCCTTTCCGCGCCGGCAAACGAACTCTGTTTACTTTGGTATCTGTCGACGTTGGGTCCTAGTTAGAGGCCTCAAACAAGGGTCAAAACGGTTTCAACTGTCAACATGTTCCATTTGTGAAGTGTTCGGGCAATGTACTCACAATGTAGTTTTAAAAAAATGTTTAAAAAAAAAAAAATGTAAACGACGCGAAAAATCCATTCATGTTTAATTTCATGATTTATTCCAAAAAATTGGAACACCGAAAAAAAGTTATCCGTTTCTAAATGTTGCATTTTTTTTTTTTTTTTTTTTTTTTTATTTTTTTTTTTAAAAAAGGAACATATATTAAAAAAAAGGAAAAAAAAAACAAAATAACTTTAAAATTATTTATGCAACAATTATAAGCTACATATTGTTATTATTTAAATATTTGATTGATTAACGTTAATAAGAAGTAAATAATTTACGGCCAAATTGCTGAAGATTTACACAACATAAGGATGATTTAATTTAAAGAAAAATACAAGAAAAAAATAGAGTGAAAGTTAGATATATATTCTATTTATATACATAAAGTTTCGTTAAAATTCCTTTAATTTTTTTTCCTTCTATCAAAGTTTGAGCGCCTTATGAATAAATTTTTTTGAACTTAGAAATACAAATGATTTCCTTAAAGTTGCAATATATTAGTACAAACAATTATCAAACTATTCTAAGACATGAGAATTAATTATAACATTGCGCATTTTAATTTTTATAATTTTTTTTAACATATTTTTGTTCCAAGAAAAAAAGTACGTTTTATTTGACAAATAGAATAAAGAAAGCCTTTTTGAACAGACACATTTTGAGATTTTATAGAAGGAAAAGAGGATAAAAAATTTTTTAAGTCTTCAAAATTTGCAAGTCAAGTCAAAAGGGATTCTCACTTTAAAAGCTCTTTATTAATTTTTTTTTTTACAAAAATGTTTTAAAACTCTTTATTAAAAAAATATAAAACTCATAATTAGAAATGATTTTTTAGAATTATTAATTGAGATTTTAAGTATCAAAAATTAAATTATCATATGAAATATTAAATTAAGAAATAGTTATTAAACTGCAATCGCAGTAGTATTAATAAATAATATTTAACTTCCAAATTATTCTCTTTAGTCATATTTCTTTGAATTTGTTAATATGAATCAGATCTATTAATCATGAATCAAAGCCAACAAATCAAACTAAACTTATACAGTAGAAGAAACATTTTTCTATTTGTCAGAAGATATTCTTAACAGTCTTTATTAATATTGCAAAATTGGTCATTCACCTAAAAATAAGTAGATATAAACTGAAAAAAAAAATCGCTATGTTAAATAACTAGTAGGAAAGAAATATAATAGTAAAACATACATAAGAGAATTAAATTTACCTGTAAATTTTAAAATTTCGAAAAAATTCATTTATCTATGCAAGTAATATTTATTGCTAATTTTATTTTATATCTTATAAAATATTATTTCTTGTTACCTTTAGTATTTTGTGAGCAAATGGGAAAAAATAATCACTTAAAATTAATAAACTTTTTGCAGTTTCATGAATAATAATTTGTTTTTTAATTGAAATCTTAGAAATATAAGAATATTTTCGTCACAAAATCTTTATTAAAATAACATGATGTTATAAATTATATAATATGAAAAATTTCTTAAAGAAATCGAAGTTGAATAATTAAATTTAAATAGCCAAACAGAAAAAAATCATCAAAATAATATTTTTACAATTTACATATTGCAAATGTAAATCTACCTTTCATTTGAATAAATTTAATTTACATGAATTATTTATAATAAATTTTACACGAATATTTGTTTATTACGGGACCGAAACGCCGAGATAAAATTCACCAAATATATAAAAATGACGCATCGTAGAAAATTAACAAACCTGAGACAAGTTAACAGCACCTGAAGACCTTGAAAGAGCTTCTAAGAAGGAGCAGAAAAATACTTAACCGCACGCTCCCCTCGCAAACATTTTGTGTGAATCATTTTGATGCGAAAAGAGGAATGCTTGTTGAAGAGAGAGCGCTCAAAATGAGAATGGTGTCCAAAATTTCCTAAAAATACCTTCTTATCTTCGCCAGAGTTCCTTTCACTGGTAACCATGACAACAACTTGCAGGCTTCCGATAAAGATTCGCAGATTCGAAGTTTAATTTAAACGTGTTTCTCAAATTACTCATTTTGTTTTTTTTTTGTCGATTTCGTGTATCTTGGATCTGATTAAGATATTTTCAAGAATCTTCTTGTGTAAATTCTTCAGGACATCGTAAGCGGATTGGAAATCTTTTCTCTTAAATGAAAATAAGAGTAGCAGTCCTAATGCACTAAGGATATGGAGGATATTTATAACTTGAAATAATTGTTTCCTACTTAAAATTTTTAAGGTTGGAAGTAGATGAGATTTTTAAATCCTATAAACGGGATTAAAAATTTATTCCCCCCCCTCCATGAATGGAATTCTTTATTTAAGTTCCGCACATCATTCTACATTCGATTAAGGCACGCATTTTGGTTCTTTTGAATTACATTCAACTTTTTTTTATACGGTCTTTTCTGGCACGATTTTGAAATAACACGGTACACGAATTTAACGATTTTTTTTACACAGATTTTTTATTCTACAGTACAAACAAAAAACATTTCGGGAGTCATACACTTTGAATAGGGACCATTTGATCTAATTTAAGACAGTTTATGAAAGAAAGAAGTCAAAGGTGAAGTTCAGCTATTAACAGCTGATTTAAATTTGCTACAGATATGGAAAAACATTTTCTTATTCATGATCCTGACATAGAGCATGCACTAAAATTTCAAAGTAATCTTAAATTTTGAGTAGCGGGATATCAAAAATTATATTAAGCAACTTGAGAAACCAAAACAATTGCCAGTTGTGCTAGACATGTCTGACACATCTACTGATGATACCATTTTTAATCAAGTTCATAATAAACGTGCATGTGCTTGTTATCAAGTAGCAACGAATAGCTATTAGTTAGAAGTTTTATTTGTTATTTAGAAGTTATAGTTGTTAGTAAGAAGTTTTATAGACTCAATTTTCACTATACACTTTTTTTTTGTAATAAAAATGAATTGTTTCTGTCCATTACATAGGTAACGTGGATTTCCTAATTACTTTTTTTGCCCGTTTTTTTGGGAAAATATTTAAAGCATTTTTATCTCAAACGATTTTTTAAAAATCTGGAATATATACCCACATTTACCATATGTTGCATTTATTTTTTAAAAGAATTTTTGTACAGTTTTCTAAGAAACTTATCTACTGTATGAAAAAAGAGTTGGGTGTATTCAGTTTTAATGGCGAAATATTTTCTTCATCATAATGATTATTAGCAGAAGCTGTATGATATCTAATAGAAATGTCAGACGAACTCAGTTACGATTTTCACTTAAAGCCACTCATTGAAAAACTTATTATAGATTATATAACTAAAATAAAACAAATGCAAAAAGTCTCTTTAGTATAGAAATATTAAAGGGTTTAGTTTTGAAATTAGTTTTGAAGCAAAAAAATATAACTTCTATTCTATCAAAAATTTCTTCTTAGGAATAATCAGGCAGGTTTCTGTTTTAACTATTAAAATTTTTTTCTTGGCATAAAGAAGTTAGAGTTTTAGAAAAATTACTTTCTTTTTTAAATTATATATTTGTTATATACTTAAGAAGCTTTCTAGTTTCAAAAAAAGTTTTCAACTTCAGAAAAAAATAGAAAAATACACACATTTTTAATAATCTTTTTTTTTTCTTATTGTGTAAAAAAATACGATAAATATTTGAACATAATTTCAACACTTAAATATCAGTAACCCACGTCCTTCAAAATTAAACATGTTATTAGGGGGGCTCAAAATAATTTTCTTTATTTGGAAATCATGATTTTATACTAGTTAATAATTTGGCTACGTTTGAAATAGCCAAATATTAGAAAAATTCTCACAGTCAAAAATCAATTTCAAAACAAAAATGAATATTCAATATCACATAAAAAAGGACTTGTAAAAGGTGACAGGGATATAAATCTTCATAAACAAAATTGAAGGGTTCTTGAAACGTTGTAATACTTAAAAACATTTTATCAAACCAATAAAAAAATGAATTATTTATTAAACGGATTTTGAACCACAAATTTTTACAAGTGTGAAATGAAAAATAAACTGACATTTTAGTTTTTTCCTTACAATTTTTTCTTCCTCCTATTTTTTTATGAAAGTATTTTTCAAGTTCTAATATAATCCCCACCCTCTTTTTGCACTACGAATTCGATTATTAAATTCAAATATTCACGAGGTGTTTTTAAAAGTTTGGAACAAAAGTGTTTTTATAGCAATTGTATCTTTTCTTCAAAGCTAAAGCAAATAAACAAAAAGTAGCATGTTATGCTTTTACATTTTCGCAAAAAATAATGCATGTTTTATAAAAACGTTAAAAATCAGATCGAATTAAATTTTCAAATTTTTTCCTTTCCAACTTATTATCACTTAGAATCAATGGACTTCTTCATATGTTAAATAGATGAATCTCAATGGAAAGGAGTTTTATATTAGAATTTATTGTAAAAGGTGCCCTTATTTTATTTTTATAATTATATTTTTTTATAAAAAAAAACCTGCATTGAGGTAAGATAAATACAGAATAGACGGATGAATATGTTCTTGTCTGAACTGTTTCACCTATGTACTCCCCCGGCTTAGACATCTGTAAAAGCGTTTTCTTTGCAATTGCTTAACCCTTTCGGCACAGCCATTTTGCAGGGAAAAGTAAGCCTGCAGAGTGATTCACTCACGGAATAAATTGGCAACAATCCATAAAAAAGGTAGAAAAATTAATCATATTCTATTTCATAAAAGTAAATAAAGAAATGAGACTGAATTTAAAAAATCTTTGTGCCTAAGCAAATATTTTTTTGTAAATAATAAAATTTCCACATTTGCACACGAGTAAAGTAGTCGCAAAATAAAACATTTATCGGTACATTTTTGCAGGTAATTTTCTTGTGTAGGACGATAATTTTAATGTTATTTTTTTAAGTTTATTTGAGATATAAAAGTTTTTTTTATCATATTTCGAAGCGAGCAGAAAATGTTTTTTTGTCCAACTTCAAACTCTCAATATAAATAAGATTTTAGACTGCATAATCTATGAAAATTCTCCCGGTTTATTAAGAAATCATGCAATTTCATTTAATGCATTTTCATCAATAACGATTCATAGAAGAGAAATATAATTGAAAATATTAATCCGATTCACTTAAATAGATTGGATATTACCATTTCTTACTATTCTTAAAAAATACTTATAAGAGTTCCTGCTTAATAAACGACATGGTAATTAATCTCAATTATTTTTGTATATATTTTTAAGTTAGTTTTTTTTATCTCTCAAGATTTTGATTGCATTTGTTGCGTACATTTTGATTTCATTACCTTTAAAATTATAACTCCATAATTCAGTTGCGGTTTGTATTTAATAATTTATTCAATATTAAGAATGAAGAAATATTAAGAATGATTTAAAAAGGAAGATTTTTGCGATTAGAAAATGCTGTGCTTAGCTATTTTCTCCAAATATTAATCTAAATAAGCAGTTTTTTCTAAGTTTCCTTTCGAGAAATTCTGCATGAAAAAATATTTAATAATAATATCCATGCATTGCCATATTGTGTGGAGGGGATATTATTTATGATATTAACATCAAAAAGGTGTTTAAATTCTAGTCATTATTTGTATTTAAAATATGAGTTAATATTGTACATATACTGTATTGCAACTCGTTGCTATTTTCTTTGATGGGTACAAATCTTTTAAAGGAGTTGAAGACATCAGATTAGTTTAAAATAAGATATTTACTAAACACATGATATATGAAACAGATTGCAAACATATTTCTCAAAATTTGCTTATGAATCATGATGAATAAGTGTTTCTTCTAAATGTTCATCTTATCATATCTCAGTTATTTAAAAACATTAAAAACAAAGGTAAGCTTTCTTTTCAATTACGATAAATTATTACTACCTTAGATAGGATAAGTTATATTTATCTAATTGTACCTGAAAACACTCGAGTTCAAACTGAAGAAAACAAATATTCTTTTTTCATAAGGAAATGAGCTTATTTCTTATTGTTTTATCATTCTTTAATCTTTATTTTTCTTTAGCAGCATATTTATAAATTAACTTGATTTAAAAATTTGTTACTCGTAATTTATTATAGGAGTATTTTTATTTACTTATTCTCATAACTTGATGCCTATTACATCATTCATTCTCCATACATACATGTATATATATGAGTGTGTGTGTTTGTGACCGAATACGTACATTTTTGGGAAGGGGTACTACTAAAATTCTTAGGTAAACAAACATATCTATCTTTCTTTCTACATGCATCTATCTTCTCACGAACCGCACGACGCTGAAACTCGCCGAAAGTACCAAAAAATCGGGAATGATCCGAGGGCAATCCGTTTTAATCATTTATATTCTAAAAATTGCAATTAGTTAAAAAGATATTAATTAAAAACCTTTGTTTTATAGATATTATTTGCAAATTTTTGAGTGGGAGGATTAACCATTCACTCTTAACTCTTCCCTTATTTAATTTTTTTTTTAAACTTTTAGAGAAATATATAATAGTTCTCTTCTGAGAATCAACTATAAGTCTTACGTCCCGTTTAAAAGTTAACTTCTAAAAAAAATATAAGTGAGTTTTCTTCTTATAGAACGCGGTTTTTAACAGGATTTCTGTTTGCTCTTTTTTTTCTACCTCGGCGTTTATCAGTAAGAATAAATACTTATGACAGTGTCGCACTTTATAAAAAAATATCTTGAAATATTCTACTTAATTTCAACTTCTCTTTTTTCTTGAGGAATGAGATAACACCTTTCATCGCGTCATTTCGGCGCTTTATGTATGCGAGTATATGTAATATAAGAAAAAATTCTTTTTTAACGAAAAATAAATTTTATTTTATATATGTTTGAAATTTAAAATAAATATTATTTCAATAATAACAGTTGAACTAGAAATTTGTCTTTGACATTTCCACTAAATAAATGAATAATTTTTCAAAAATATATGGATTTGAATACATTGTTTTAAGGGGAAAAAGTCATTTAGACACTACATTCACAATTTTCTAAAAATCAACAAAGGTACTTAAAATTAACGAATAATATTCGGGATAACTTAATATATAATCATACAAATAATATATTTATATAAATAATTTAACATTGAGGATTTTATACGTTTTTTACAATATTAAACCATAATCAACCTAGGCAAATGAATTATTACTTTAGTATCCAGGTATGCCTTTTCCTAAAGCGAAAAGGTAGAAACAAAATTAAAATTTTATATTCTTTGAATCTGAAGCATCGTAAAACCTTCTACTCAAAAAGATAAAAATATTTGATAAAATAATGTAACTTTCCATTTACGACACTAAATTTTTATAATAGCAATGATGTGGTTTTTCTGAACATACTGAAAGTTTTGTGTTCTTTACTGGGCATTTCATAAAAAACTACTATTGCAGAATAAGAGAAGAAACATGTTTCTTTTAAATATGTGCGAAAAGATAGATAGATTTATCTTCGTGTTATTATTCTTTAAATTTTTTTTAATGGATACAGAATTTTTCTCACAGAATTACAGCAGAAAATTTGTTTTACTTCAAAGAAACCACATTGTTGTTTCGGAAACATGCTGACAAACCTCACATTATTTTTTTAAAAATGATGGAATAGTGTATTTTTTTAGGGGGGGGGGGGTTGGGTCGTTTGACAAGTTAATAGCAAGGATAATAATCGAACCTCCACTTTGTCGCCAAGTGGTTGTTTTACAGTGGGCAGGGTGCGAGCGACAAGTTGGATGGAGAAGCCTTAGGTTATCTGTGACCTCACCTGCTGAGGCAATATTTCCATCTCACCTGCCCAGTACTTCCTGTCGACCCTCTAGATATTCACTTCATTTATTTCAACTTAAGTGTTATTATATATGAAAATACAGAAGGATTCTTATTTTACCATTAACATTATTGAAACATCTTACAATAAATTAAATGAGCTGGATCCTATTCTTGCAAAAAGGAAATAAAGTTTGTATGGTTTATGCACTAAACTAACTGTGATCACAGTTTATTTGCATTTGAAATTGGAACCCTAATTTACATATAAACGAAAGATGTCGAGTTAGTGCCTTTTAAATTTAGATACATTCCAAAAATACTCCTTTTTTTCCCTCTTGAACATGCAAAGCTTAAGATTTATTTAGAAATAAAGTTGAAGACACAAATTTTGGAAGATATTTTATGGCAGGAAAAGTAGATTAATCCAGACAGAAGATGACAATGTTATGAAATATGTGTATCTCGGTAGGTTAGAGTGCAATTATAATGTCATATTAATGTCATAATTTTTTTTATTCAGGAAGAAGGGTCTTATTCCTTAATTACGCGAAGACAGCTTTAAATAATCACAACAAAGTGAAAAAAGATGTATTAAAAAATAAACCACTGAAGATATGTCATGTAAGACCTATTATCAGCAAAAACACATTATGCTTAACATTAATTTCTCTTACATAATACGTGGCCCCTACAATCAGAAAATCACATAAATAGAAATTAAATTACTTTTTAAATCAATAATTCTTTTACTACATTAATAATTAACCAACTTAAAAAATACGCTGGTTGCAATAAATATGTAATAATTCATCTATACATTTTTTTAACAATGATTTTATTTAGTAAATATTATTTTAGTTAATATTTTGCAATATATGTTTCAAAGTGATTACTAGTTAAATAAGCGATAAAAATATTTTTATTAATATTTGAAAAATGTATCCAAATCAAATATAACAAGATTTTACCTAATGTGGAAGCTTTTTAAGTTATAAAGCACATCTTACCTTAAATCTACATTTGCATCCGTTAAGCACGCATCCATAAGTCTCTGACCTAGAACAAGAATGAAACATTTTAATTTTTATTCATTACTTATAGTAGGGGGGCTTCATATTTTATTTAATTATAATTCTGATATGAGTTTAAAAAGCTATTTTGATAAATTTACTTTAAGTAACTCAGCTATAAGGAGAATTTTAATCTTTATATTTCTTGAAAAAGTTGTCACAGAAAGAAAGAGAAAAAGGTAAATGAATAGATGATAGGCAATTTAAAATACATATCAGCTACTCTTGATAACACTTTTAATGTCTTTAAGAGCTTCCCTTATTTTACACTGGTTTTTTAACTGATTTTGTTACCTTAAAAGTTATAATTAACCATTCAAAGATGGTTTTTATCTAACGTAAGCGAGTCAAATCACAACTAATAACAGTAAAAACATAAATCTGAAAAAAAAAAACTTTTATAAGCATCATTTTTACTAAGTGAAATAAATTATTTTGAACTTATAAATGCCAATTATAATTATTGAGAAATGAACACAGGAATAGAATACATTATTTTATAAAATTATTCACCCTAATTAGAAATTCTTATTTCTTAATTTACATTGTAAATGGGAATAAATAACCATTTTATTTATTTATTTTTGCATAAATGAGAAAAAAATAAGCATTGTTAATCTAGTTCACAACTGAACCAACATTTTAATAAGAATGTACTTAGATTCAGGACTATTTAAGCATAAATGCTAATGTATTTGCACTTACCATTAGAACCGTATTGCGAAATTTTAAAATTATAATTTAAAGGCTCTATAACAAGTATTTCCAAACATATTTCTAAGGAGCCCTCAAGAAGTTGTTAAAGTAAAACACTTACACAAGCAAAACTAAACGAATCTGGCATGAGATCTGAGATGTTGATGATATTCTATTTCACGCAAGAAAAGTGTGGCTCATTAGAAAAAAAAAAGGATTGTCATATCTTGTTTGCGACCTACCTGCTTTTTGACTCCAATAAAACTCACTGAGAAAAGAAAATAAAACTTGAAGCTATACCTCTTTCCAGCTGCCGGCAGAGCAAACTGAAAGGAATGCTACACACTTATTTAACGTCTGAAAATGGCACTCGTAATTTACTATTCATCCTTCGGTTTTCTTTCTTTTTTTTAAGGAAAAAAAAACAACTTAAGATTAATTTTTTCGCAAAGCGTATGTAAAATGTAACGCATTAAAATCTTAATATGTGATTATTTGAACATATGACACAACCTCGGATTGTAATTTCTAAAAAAATACAGTTTAACTGATCCTTTTTAAGGATCATTAAAATGTTTCCCATCAAAAACATTTTGTTATAGATGACATGATACAAAATTCTTTTTTTTTCAATATATATATATAAACAAATGGTAGTAAATGGAAAGGGTAAATGTGACAGTTTATGAGAATTTCTATCGCCTACTATACTGTAATAGGAAATGTCAATCGATTTAAGAAAAAAAATTTTTTTTTCAAAAAAAAAAAAAATAACAGTAAATAATAAAGCTTTGTACAATCTTTGTATTATCAAAGTAGAATGAAAGGAAACAATTATATCAAATATCTTTATCGAAATCTTTAGAAAACCTCCTTTACTTTTCCTAATATATGCTTATTAAATATTGAGGTGGACCATAGTTACATGAAAAAAAAATATTATTATTACTCGCAAACTACCTGTACAGAAAAGATATTCTATAATATAGAGATTAGGAAAAAAATAATTTAAAAAAAAAATTCAAAATTTATTATTGCCACTGAGGGGTTGAATTTTAGAAAAAGGAAAAAAAAAAAAACTGGAAAAAGTCTTAGTCCGGACCCGAGGACCCCTCTCCCCCTTGTGTGCGCCACTGGCTACTGCATAACGGCAACTTTTGAGGAACTAAGAGAATACTACTAAAAATGTATACTTAAGGAAATTTCCACTTTTTCTAATCTGTAAAAATGGGAAATCCTAAACTTTTTCCTTTAATCTTTAATAATGTCCTTACTTTACTTTTTAAAAAAAGCAGTTTTACAAACATTGCCACATTAATTGTAAAGTCCGTTAATTATAAAGTTAAGATTTTAAAAATCTAAAACAATTTTTTATCTCTCTTGAACAAATAAATAAATGTATGAGAATAATTATATTGCTACTGGGAAAATTTATAAGCATGATTACAGCGGATTTCTAAACTTTTTGATTTAGATAAGAATTTAGAGAAGGTAAATAATAGGTATTTTCCTCTAAGCAAATTTTTAAGAATATTATGAGTGTACATACACATACACTTAGTTTGCAAAATAAATCCTAATAAAATGAGTTTTTAGCAATAATTACAAATGCTATCATAAGTTATATAAAAAGTCCTGATAATATAAATATTACAGAAATATAATTTAAGACTATCTTCAATAATTGAACTACGAATCAATAGATAATAACCGGATTTTAAATATATATATATAAAGAGTTTTAATCTGAAACAATACAAATAAAATTATATTTATATAATATATAATATATATGTTATATAGATATTATAAAGGTTTGTAAAAATATATACCTTTGCTATTTTCTTTATCGTATCATTGCTGAACATATAAAATTATTCAGCAGCTGATGAAAAATGTGATGATTACAAACAGGCTGCATTGAAAGTAATTAATATTTCCCTACTCTTATATAAATTATTTAAATGAAAAAAATTCTTTTTAATAAAATAAAAATAATACGAGTGTGAATCAAGTACAATAGAGGTTAATTTCTAAAGAAACATCTTGAAATAAAAATAAAGAAAAGAAAAATATTTTTGCTGAAAAAGTTTTGTGATTTTTGTAGCTTATTTGTTACCCCACACAACTAAATCTATCTCCGATTTAAATAAAAACTAGGAATGGATTCTTTTAAATAGAATCTTAAATATTCTGTTTTTCACTATCTTGCTTTTTTTTATGTTCATCTCGCATTTAAATGCAATTTGTATTTTTGAAGCAGGAAGGGGCAATTGTGAATTCAATGTACACGATGGGGGTATAGCTTATTACTTAATAAATATCCTGCAAGCGAACCCTTCAATTACTCTCCCGACACCGACAACCCCCGATCAGCGTGTGGTGCGGTGATAGAGAATTCCCTATGAATGCTTAATAAGAGCACCCCTGCACAAGCTAGGCCCCTTTCCTCCAGTGGCTTTGCACGCAAACTGTTGCTATAGTAACTCGGAGATATGCAGTAATCTACCTGACTACATATTGACTGAGTTGGCGGCGTACTTTTATATTTGTATGACTTAAATTTCGATACCGTGAGCAGTGTGTCACGTTTCTATTTCAGAAGTTAATGAGATCTACAAGGTAACGATAAATGGTTGTGATGAATATGAGGCTACTTAGTGTCCAATGATAGATCATTGATACTCTGTGTGATTAACATTGTGACAAACTGTGGGTACTCGAAGTATTACACTCGTTGCTTCATCTCATTGAAAGCGAGCAATTACGGGAAAAAGAATCATGTGTGATTCCAGTTGATCATGGAATGAAACCTTTTTGAAGAACTACATCATTCTTAAAATCTTTAATTCTTTTTCTGACATAAACCAGAAGGAAGAAAGAACAATTTTTTTCTTCAAGTTTCGTTGTATCAACAAGCAATACTTCCTCTCCAATATCAACGTTTGATATCAATGTTTTAATATCAAAATAGAGAGAAAATAAATTGGACATAATCTGAACCTTTTTAAATAAATTTAGCATCTCCACAGAAGTGTTAAAAAATACTCGTTTACTTTTCAGTATTGTTACATACCGTACTTACTCGAATCTAAGCCGCCATCGATTTTAAGCCACCCCCCCAATTCTCGATACATTTTTGAGAACAAATAAAAAGTTGTGTAAGGGGTTCATCGATATCCGATAATTAAGAAATTAAAAAAAAACTTTAATGAGAAATTATAAGAAGTTAATAATTAATATTTATTTGACTAGTATTAAAAACTTTCAAATACATACATGAACCTATAATTACTCTAACCGTCAGTATCATGTTTCGAAAATGATTCGTCATTCTCATAGAAGAATCTAAAAGAATTATTAAAGACTTATGAACATTTACAAGTAAAAAATATCATTTTGCTTACGCCATCGACTTGTATTTGTTTCATCTGTGTCAAATTTTCAGTGGCTCTTATTCTGATTCCACTTTTTTTTATATATAAAATTGCCTCCCTTTTCAAACTTGCATCATAATGAACTCGTCTTGATGCTATTAACGGTATTTTTGATGTTTAGGATAGACTGAATTACACACGCGCGTACTAGAGAAAAACTGCGGAATGGGATGTCTTAGATGCAAGTGCCCAGAATGGATGGTTACATTTTTCCTTTTGAAAGAGTTTGAAACTCAATTTCGTCCCTCCAACAAATGTTTTGCCTTTGATTCTAAGCCGCTCCCGATTTTCAGTAGCATTAACACTGGAAAAATGGTGCGAATTAGATTCGAGCACAAATACGATATATATACTGTTAAATTAATTATTCTTTTAAAGTTGCTCTTTGAATAAAACATTAACTCTCTCTGATGTGTATCAACAATTTCAATAAATTAATAACAACGCAATAAAACTTTTTTTAAAAAAATTTTTGAACATTTATTTGCATTTGCCTTAATTTTCATCACACACTGGCATCGTGATTATTTGGCTATCCACGTATACATATTCGAAGGGCAGTTCGTGGATATTTGGAAAAATACTTATTTTAAATCTCATATATAAAAAACTTCAACTGCTGGCAATCTGAATTATCACAGATTAAGCTCTGTTGAATAATTTATGAAATAAATGGCATGGAAAATTAGAATCAGCTATCCACTTCCTATTTTTAAAAAGAAAAGTTCTGTTAATGATATTTCTGCGGTCAAAATCTGTGTATGACGTTCATCGCATTTATTTTAAATAAGATCATCTCAATAAGAATTCTTTTTTACGAAAAAAATGTTTCTCACTTATATTTACACGTCTATTTTATTGTAATATTCTGTTTTAAATTATTAGGTCGTTATGGTATACTTTCTTTTCTGTCCCTCGTAAATAAGAGTTTAATTAAAGCTTTCTGTGATTGATTTTTACTACTTCCTCAAGAAACGACATTTGTTCTAATTAGCCTTCTTTTGTATATCATGGCAGTGAACTCGTGGCTGACGTTACTTCTGTAGAGTCATAGGTTCAAGTCTGCGTGCCATTTAAGTACCGCCGTGTAGAGTGATTGACTAACATTAATCGGACTAGGCTAAAATTCTTCATGGTGATATGTGAATATTTGGAGAATGGGACACCAGTTCTCTCTCAGATGTCGGCACCGTCACTTGAACGAGGTTTAAGATTACGAGATTCGTTAGCAATAGCCCTCGTGTTCCTTTGAAATGCGACACTAATAAATAAACAATCAATTTGTAAGTATATGTGTGTGATATTGAGATGCTCAATCTAATCAATAGTAATGTAACTAACTATTTCTATTCATATATTTATATTTGCCAAGCCTGTTTACACTTTTCTCTCCCTTTTTAATTTATTGAAGTTAGTGTTTTTAGGTCAGTATAAGCTAGTATGAAGCCTAGTGGTATAGTGTATTGCGCTTCCATGCCCCAGGTCCGAGGTTCATATCCCGGGCTGGGCAAGGTTGACTCAGCCTTTCATTCCTTCAGTGGGTCGATAAATGAGGACCAAGCTTTCTTGGGAATTGAACATTGGGGGATTGCGTCAGACTGACCACGTGACCGAAACATCAGCACATGCACCCCAGTGCCTAAGGCCACGTTAACTGAGTAGGCACAGTAGGCCTTG
Organism: Trichonephila inaurata madagascariensis; assembly: GCA_019973955.1. NCBI lineage: Eukaryota > Metazoa > Arthropoda > Arachnida > Araneae > Nephilidae > Trichonephila > Trichonephila inaurata. The sequence goes on from BMAV01000420.1 coordinate 879,063, forward strand.
ATCCTCACGGGCTGTTGCGTCACTGCGTTCAGTTCAGTTATAAGCCAGTATTATAATGCTAGTATTATTATGTAGATTATGTTTAGATATATATATAGTATTAGATTTAAACTCTTAGAATTAATATTAATTCTTTTATCTTCCTTATTTTATTTTTATCAGGACTTCTTACTGTAAAAAATGTTTAATGTAAATTGAATTATCTTATTAAATACCAACTGCTGCCTGTATTTAAAAATTAATTGTGAAATACAAAAACTTTGTAAAATTCTCATCTTGTATGAGGAGTCTCTTTTATTTTTAAAAATATTTTTGAAAATTTAATAAATGTTACTCAACAGGCTGGCACGTGCGGTACCCTCACATGTGTAAAGTGTTTATCTTTCTGAGAGGACGTAGTGTAGCTGTAAGTGTTCTTTGGTGAACTCATTCCCCTTAGGTGAGAAAAAGCCTATTTTTACTGCATTGAGTTTAATTTTTAAATGCTTTGAATAAATATTCCCTTTTCAATATATAGATTTCGAAACTCATCATTATATATAAAACTTTAATTAGAAAAAAAATTTTGTAAAAGATTCCCGAGGTATTTAGATCTTATCTAGAAATAAAATAATTTTCTCCTGATTTATTCTTTGAGTCTATCGAAATCCAGACAAATGCCAGACATTTGAATGATTACGTATGTCATATGTTGTTACATATGATACGTAAAAAATATTGTCTTTTAATAAAATACAGAAAAATGTCATTTTATACTTTACGATTCTTTTAAAACAAATCAAGAAACAAAGTGTCATTTTAAATTGACTTAAGGGCTCAAAATATGTATTGTGATAATTGTCATTAGTCTAGTAAAGTTTTGTACATAGTTTATAACACAAAAATCTATAAATCTTATACCGTTTATACTTTTAAGAATATTTTAATGGTGAATAGATCTCTTGTGTGAATGGATTTTTAAATAAATAATATTTAACTTATTTTGTTTTATTAATTTAATTAAGCTGTTTAAAGTAAAATAACGAATTAAATTAGATTTGTTCAGAGCAGAAAATATCTGTTTGAAACAATGGAGCCCTTATATATTAATATAAATAATAATATGGAATAATTTTAAATTATTCATTTTACTTATTTTGGGGATTTAAATTTTCTTATTTTACACTTTCGAGTATTCAAAAAAATTTTCTATGTGATAATTAGTTAAGAACGTCTCTGAAGACATTTTTAAGGGTATTTTGTGACTGAATTCCATGCATAAAATTGCGGGAATCTCAAAAAACTTAAAACATAAGTTTAAAAAGAATTAAATAAAAATACAAGAAATAACATGAAAAGTTAAGTCCATGTAAGTTTAGGTATTAAAATATAATTAAATATGCTTTATATTTATTTATTTTGTTTTCCCGTTAAAAGGCTTGTAGCTGTTCATTTCTACGAACACATTTCAAATAAATCACTTCCTACGTACGTAACTAAAATTAACCTTTCTGAATGATTCGACAATGACAAGATATATCTGTTTACGCAGTAGCATATAAATACGTTGATATAAAATTTAAGTAGCAAGGAATATGAACTTGAAGCCCAAAACCGAAATGACAAGAAAGTGTAAATATTGCAATTACTTTCAAATGCATTCATCTTTTCCGGTTTCTCATTTTTCAATTTATTTATTTCAAAAATTTTATAAGTGATACCTTTGTAATGTAAATGAACTCTTGATAACAAAGAATAAAGTGTTTCCTTAAATAGACGTTTCATCTTAAATCTAGGAAAGTTTTAATAAGCAATGAAATGCATTAAAATATTTTATTTTATTTCAGATTATTTAAGAGGAAATTTTAAAAACATGTAAAAGTAAATATTGGCTCAGCTTATTACAGAACGGTTTTTTGAAAATTAAATTTTAAAAAAAGTTGCTAATAAAATAACAATTTTCTTCGCATTTATTCAGCATATAATCTCTAATGAATCAATTAAAATAAAAACAAGTATTATAAAAAAAAATTAAGTCAACTCCTACTTTGAATGAATGAATATAAAGTATTTTATTACTGAAAATTTGAACAAAAGATATATATATATATATATACATGCACATAAATAAATAAAAACATATATATAGGAAGAGAGTGAACTAATAGTAGGGATTGAAACAAGTAATATAAAAAACTTTTTTTAAGTCAATTTCTACTTTGAATGGATGAATAGAAAGTATTTTATTAACGATTGAAAATTTTAATAAGATATATATACATAAATAAATATATAGGGAGAGAGTTAATTGAAAAAAGAGCATTATTTGTCTGCATTGTTGTAACAATGCACAACCGATTTGACTGAAAAACGGGTTTTCGTCGCCAACTTTTGTCTTTGTTTTAACAGTTACTTGTTACAACAATAGAGACGAATCTAAGTTGGCGTGAAAAACCGGTAATTAATTAAATTTAATTTAATTAATTAATTAATATTTTTGAAAACTGCATTAGAATTAAGTGTCATCTACTACAAGTTTAAAAAAATTTATTTGAACTTGACAGGATGAATAGAAAGTATTTTATTAACAATTGAAAATTTGAACAAGATAAATATATAGAGAGAGTGAACTAATAGTAAGAATTGAAAAAGAGCATGAGATTTGTCTGCATTGTTGTAACAATGCACACCCAATTTTGCCATTGTTTTAACAGTTACATTGTTATAACAATGGAGACGACTCTGTTGGTGACAAAAACCGGCAATTAATTTAATTAATTAACCGGTAATTAATGAAATAATATTTGAAAAAACTGTATTAACATCAAGTGTCATCCACTATAAGATTAAAAAAAAATTTTGAACTTGATTGGATGAATAGAAAGTATTTTATTAACGAATAAAAAGTAGTTTTTCTACAAAAAATTCTAAGCATTGGACTAGAAAAGCTAAAGTTTACTGAACGCGCGAAAGGCATTTTAACCATACATAAATTATTAATAGTCATATGATTCAAAATGCTTTAAGGTATCCGACTACGTTCGGAACTGTGATTTTAAAAAAGCGCATAAATGGATAATTTTCATGATATTTAGCGTCACTTAGATTAGAATACATGTATAAAATTGTTTTAAGGACAGTTTGACAAAAAAATTTATTTAAATACAATATCTTGGCAAAAAATTAACTTAGAATAATCTTTTTTCAAAATGTTCTCCTTTTGTGAAAAATGCTTCTATTATAATAATATTTTGCCTGTATATAGCTCAGACCTCTTTACAGAGACTCAACTAGAATTTTTGGAAAATTCACATTATTTTCTGAGTTACCACCAATTGAAATAATTATCGGCGTTTTTTTCTTAAAATTACTCCCCTCTGTTGTCGTAAAACATGGATAAATCCACTTCTAAGTTATATATTTCAAAATTCTAATTGAGCCTCTGTACAGAGGTCTAAGCTATATACAGGCAAAATATTATTATAATAGAAGCATTTTTCGCAAAAGGAGAATATTTTGAAAATGGGTCATTCTATGTTCCTTTTTTGTCAAAATATTATACTTAAATAATTTTTTATTGTAATACTATTCTTAAAACAATTTTATATACATTTTCTAATCTAAGTGACACTAAATGTCATAAATATTATCCATTTGTACACTTTTGCAAAATCATGGCTCCGAACGTAGACGGATACTTTAATAAAAAGTTTGAGCTTATGAGCCGGGTTAGAACAGTCATAGAAACCAAGGGGACTCAAAATCCACTCCACCCACTCGATACTGCGAGATGCAAATTCAAAGCTCTTACACCCGACCTATATTTTTTTTCCTTTCATCCTGTGGGTGCGGAGATATTTTGCGCAGGGCACGCACCTATGATTCCGAAGAGGGAGGAGAGCGGTTCCAGGAAATACAAAGGCCCATTTTATGTGAGATAAAGCTCGGATTTGCAAATCCGAAATGAAATCACGAATGGTTGGGGAGGAGAAAGCACGCATTGGTGAGACGTTTCTTTTAAATGAGTTTAAATACAATGTTGTGAATTATATTTTAAGTACGCAACTTATTATTATTAAGTATGTAACTTAATGATATCATAAACTTTAATTTTAATAAAAATTAAAGTTCTATTTTCTTTAAAAAACTTCACAAATTTAATTTTTTTAAAGAAAAATACAACAAAAAATTATTATAAATTCTTAAAGTCATAATTGGGAGATTTTGAGTAAAAAAGAAACATCATTCATTAAAATTGAATTTTTTTTACTAGGGTGAACAAAACTTATTTAAATGAAATACGGCATAATACATATAATTTACACACATATATATTATAACATGAGTATCTAAGTATGTATTTCCATTGCAAAGAACTGACTTTTGCATGAACTATTAATAAATAGTGCCACTCATTAGGACTCGAGTCAATTTTGTTCGAAACCGACAGATTTCATAATGGCAGAAACAAAATCCCTCTTGAGGCTTGAAAATGCTGGAAAACATTTGACGGTGCCTCCTGTAATGTTTGATTTTCACACTTTCATCCAATTAATTGCACTGCTGCAAGTCTGGACGTCAAGAATTCAGTACTGGATTTTGTGAGAGTGAGATCTCTGATTAAATTTTTAACAGCATTTTGATTGGGGGCTTGATTTCAATACTTTTATAGATAAGTATGCATTAACTGTAATACGGTTTAAAATATACAATTGGTATGTTTGCTTACGTTCTATTGCAAGCTACATTATGTTCAATAACTTTTATTTCATTCTCAGTTTCAAGAGGGTTTTTTTTTTCTTTTTTACAGTTTTCGCATGTGATAGGAGATTCCCAAGTTTTGTATTGATCCCTAACAGATATGTCGAAATATCCTCTGTTTATTTAATGTGTTTTATCAGATGCTTTTACAGAGTACTTATTTACTGCTTCTTTATAAAATGTCCACAGACAGCAAAATTCTTTGTCATATATTTGCAGCCTCTTGATGCCATTGCAAATGTGTATCCAAGTAAGTAACTAGATCTAACTGATAGTAAAATATCAGTTAATTTCAGTTATATGAAAGACTAGTATTGGCTACAGCGAATAAAATAAAAAAAAACTCTATTTGTCTTATTTATTCGTAATGAGAAAAAATATATACTTGAAGAAGGTAAATCTCAAATACCGTTATCCCTGCTACTGAAACAAAGTTTATGAAAAATGCTAGCCATTTTTTATGTACCTTTAAAGTACAAAAAATTTGGGAATAGTAGTTTTCCCCCAGGAATAGAAGAAAAACAATTTTTTTTATTACACAGTGTTATAAAACAAATTGACAAAACATTGCTTTGAATGAAAAATATATCTAAAATATTATTATATTTAATGATTAAATTTAAATGTTTTATTTTTTTTTAAATGTTTTGTTTACTATTGAGGGAATTATTATCAAATCACTTATTTAATGAAAGACTAAAATTCCTCCCAGATAGAATAATTTTAAATATTTTGATTTGAAGGCTATATGGAACTGATAAGTCTCTTAAAAGCTATTTTTCGTTCTTTGTGTCGAATGTTTTAATTTGCACGTCTCTTTAGAAAACAACCAATTTTTTTTAAATTACAACGCTTTAAATCATAATGTTTTCAGACACAAAAGATAAATAATGTACATAAATTATTACTTTAAATACATATTATTCCCTTTTCGATTTATTAAAAAAAGAAGTGTGCTTAAAAATCTTAAATAAATCCCGGTTTCGAAAATATTCATCAAATACCCTCAAGTTCTATGCTGATATAAATATTTCTTTTATATCCGAGTAATAAAATAAAATAAATGTAAATTATATAAAAATAATAGAGCTGAAATTTATATTATCATTACTTAACATTATTTTTTCTAATTTATTTATTTCAAAAATTATTTATAAAAGTTATTTATAAACTACAAAATGTTCAAAACTTAAGCATTTTTCCTGATTCTGCTTTGATTCCGCGAAAAATCAACTATGAGACATAAAATTCATACCACAGAGGCATTATGTGGTACATGAAAAGTAAAGCACATTAATGAAAAATAATAATAAAATGCATACACAAAAGAATAATAAAATAGAACTCAGCAAAAATTTATTGCAAGAATTACATTCATGTAAAATACTGCCTGACCAAGAGGGAAATCAACAAACCAAAGTGCCAAAGTAAAACATATGACCTCCAAACTACATTGGCTGCGTGGCTCTGTCTGTACTGAACATCTAATTCTCCAACAGTCATGAAGTAAGAGTTTCCATTCCTCAATTAGCCTCTATCAGTGGATAATGGAGAATATTAGGGATCCTCTACAAAGTCAAATTTTGGGCCCCAAGTCGGATCTTACAAAGGGTACGTACTTGCCGTTAGTCAGGTTTTGGACCCCCTAAAAACCCTGCCTCTCCGTGATACCGGGGTTTCGGGGGTGTACTTTACACAATTGGCCTCTATGCCAAATGTTCTCCGTAGGATACGATCTTTTACCATGTTCTCCTAAGGCCTCCCACACATATTCAATGGGATTCAAATCAGAGGAGCACTCTGGGCAATCTATATCACTGTGCGTTGTGGTCCATAAAAACAAAGTCTGAATCAACCCAACTCGGAACAGACGCACTTGGAGAAGATAATTATTTCCAATAAGTGATCCTTTGTCAAAAATGGGGAGCTATGTTCTTCTATTCATCATTTAGATTATATTTTATATTAGATTATATTTTTTCTTATAAACTCCTCCGAACCATCTGAACGGTCTCTCTTTTCTTATGTGAGTAGAATGTCCCCACCTTTCCCCATATCAACTGGAGAAAAGTTTGCCTGACTGATGAAACGTCCATTCCATGTGTTATTACGCAACTAAAGCTGATGTCGAAAATGGGCCGCTGTCAATGGTATGAAGCGAATGGTATGAAAATGGCGAGCAAATAAGCCACCTTTATGAAGGTGTCTGACTACAGTAAACCGAAACATCTGTCGTCAGGTTGCCGTATGCAGTTGCAATGTAGTCTGCTATCTTTTTCGCATTCAGGACAATCATCATTTGTCATTGTTTTCCTTGACCGACTATCACTAATCTTTTTTACATCTGTATCTGCCATTAGGACTAGCTTTTCAAGATTTTGAGGTTACACTTTAGTCATTTCAAAACTCTTCTGCAATGCTCCTTTATGCACTCCCCTCTACGTACTATTTTCACTTGCAAGGAATGTATGGAAATCCGTCTATGGAATGGTCTTCCTCCTTCTTCTTAAGTTGTCTTGCGGTGGCGTACTGGAGAATATTAGCCTCCCGCCTGCAAAGTCAGGTTTTGCCTTTGATATTTTATAAATTGGTTAAATATCTACTTGGTGTCAGTCAGGCTTTAGGCCCCCTACCCACGATGCGAGGATTTTCGGGAATGTACGTTACGCCACTGCTGTCTTGGTACTCGGTGCAAGCATTCCACGCGTTTGCCTGCGTTTGATGTTGATGTCATATTCTTGATATTTGCATACTGAGTTAGCATTCCATATATTGTATTTATCGCAAAAGTACTTTTCTACAATTTCCTGACTATGCTGAAAAATGACTTTGTTGCTTAAAGTCTCACATACTAATGTTTTTTTTTATACGGTCTTGTTTACATGGTATATGCTCTTCAAAACACCCAAGCAAAAAAAAAAAAAACCCGATTTATGTAGAAAAAGTTGGCAAAAGCTGTATAAGGTATAAGGTGGAATAAAGAACTTTAGTTCTTGTAAACAGATAAAAGTGATGAAAATTTAAGTTTTTCGGATATGAGCATTTACAATTACACATTTAACATTTAAACTTTAGCACACATTTATAAATTTAACATAACACATTTATATTATTTAACACTAAAATAAATATAAATACAAGCTTTAATTAGTAAAATAAGATGAAGAATACATACGCACATTTTGTCTCATGAAGAAATGAAAATATCAACATTAATTAAACATTAATTAATTATAAGTCATTTTACTTTGGATAATAAATACCATTATTTACAATGAAATGAATCAAAATCGCAGTCCTCTAGAAAAATTTACCATTAATTTTAAATTAAATGAAGAGTTTTGTCCGATACTAATGTTTTGAGTGCATAAATTACTGTCCAAAATATTGTATGATAGTGACTATTTTATCAAAATATGTTCATTTTTGCAATTTTTTTGCATACCGTAAAATCCGGCGTATAACTCTCACCTATACTTTCAAGCTGCATTTTTTTAATTTTTAGATACATTCGTCGCGCGTATAACGCTCACCCTCTCTTTTATGGAGAAACCTGAATTGTGCGTATGCAATGCCCTTATGTTTTGAAGTCATTTATTCGAGGTATTTTTCCAAGCTTTAGAAAAAATAGCATATTTCGAGAACTACAGCTTTTTAAGTTCATAAAGAATTTCATTCCTTTTAAACATGCAGCATTTCGATATATGAAGAAGCATACTTCTTTAATGCTCATCTCTTTTCTTATTTTTAAAGGCATCATTTTTATACCCAACTTACTACGCTCACCTGTAAATTTTGGTCTTATTTTTTGTGTTAAAAGTGCGTGTTATACGCCGGATTTTACGGTAATTCAATTTTTTTTTTCAGTTATAATCTAGCTAAACAAATCTTCAGATGCTTTTTAAATTTTAGACATTTAGATCAATGATAAAACATCCTTGCATCAAATTTAAATCAGAAATTACACTAGCAGTTGATCGAATAATTTATTCCTTATCCTCGCTGTTACATCGTGGGGATCATCTGTAGTGAATCAATCGAGAGAGAGAGAGAATAAAGAGGTTTGGTAATCATCAGTTCATGGATATCTTCGAGTTGTATATTCTCAAAACATCCACCAATTTCATGCGACAGGGCTGTATGCTTAGAAAAGATTTTTAATGTCTGGGGCATCAAACTTCATTATTAACGCACATTCTGGTTAAATTATTTTCCAATAAGTATTTAATTTAGATTACTGCAGCTATTGAAGCCAAAAAAGCATTTGTGATCCAAAATTTAATGTTTTTTCAATGCATCCATTGTCTTTCTCAATCAGATCCAAAATATGTGCTTGAATGATTATTTAATGTAGTAAATGTAACACATCCCTTAAAAAAAGAGAGAATTGCGGCAAATTGATCAATGATCATAATCAGTGACGCACTTAAGGGGGGTCCTAGGGGTCCGGACCCCTCCCCCATAGCGTTTGATTTTTTTTCGATTGGTTATAATCCTATGTATACATTACGTAAAATTTAATTATTCATGTTATTAATAATTAATTTTATTAATTAATGCTAATTATTTATTCAATAATTAATTTTGTATT